>PVHY01008462.1:0-61452 GCA_004024945.1 Uropsilus gracilis | reverse complement strand
TGGATGTACCTAGAAGAAATCATTCTAGCAGAAACGAGCCAGATAGAAAGGGACAGAAACCAAATGGTTTCACTAATATATGGTCAACCAAATGAAACTGCACAAGAGGAGAATGGGGACCAGCTGGAGCGGGTGGGAGGGGGAGGTGGTGGGTGACCCCCAGGGATTGAAATGATGTGAAATATAGATAAATAAATTTAAAAAAAAAGAAAACAGATTCATATGAACAGAGGTCAAACATTCAGTAAATAGTGAGCTTATGTGTAACCTCTGTGCTTAGAACCAATATTCTAGTGGTATATAACAGGATCCAGTGTCTAAGAAGGCAAAAGCTACATGGTGTCTCTGGTTTGAGAGGGACATAAATAAAAAATGGAATAGGGATAAATTAAGGTAGTTTTTAAGGAAGGGCTCAGCAGCCTCTGGCAAGGGGGTCCAAGAGCTGTTTTGGAAAAAAATTATAGTGATTCTGTATTCAAGCTGTGGAGGGGCTACTGGAATGTTGCTTTCAGTTTTCTCCATCCTTCTGCAGTCTCATCATCATTTCCATTTCCACTGAGTTTTTGGGCAGTTGAAGAATCATACCTGCCAGGTTCTTTCAAAGCTCACTTGGACAGACTGGTCAAGTTTCTTGCTTTTCCCTGCAGCTACTCCTACTCCCCACTTTGGTTTACTGCAAAGTCAGTGAAGGAAATCCTTGACAGCTGCTTCTGAACTTACTGATCCCAGTTTGGGAAAGTATTTCCTAGAGAAAAAGACAGCAATTTCAGAAGTTTCCCATCTAGAGGATCCACTTACATCTGGAAAATTAGAAGTTTGCCTTGCTGACCTGCTTGTCTGTCCCACATGGCAAACAGGGTCTGGCAATGTAGGATGGTTCAATCCTCAGTTGATATACACTGAGCCTACACAATAGCTCTGCATTGTACAGAGAGGTGGCATAGTCCTAGTTCTTGTTGGATTTGTTTACATTTGAAAGAACTTAAAAATATGCAGGTTAATCCCACTTTTCAAATATGCATTAATTGCCTTTATGTCGGATCATTGAACACTCTTTTTGAAACCCCATTTCTTTGACCTCCTCACTAATGGAGCATTCTTAATAACAGGCTTTTACTCTTTCTTAAATGTTCTTCTATGGCTTTTTCTTTTATACTAAACTAAGGAAATATTATCATAACTGAAATCTTTTCCTATTCAGCAAGAAATGAACATTTAACTTAAAACAAATTGCAGGCCAAGTTTTAAAGGGCTATTAATTAGTAATGCTACCCGAGGAGTGAGGTGACTATATGACTGAAATTGGGCAGAACAGGGCTAATAATTGCTTCTTATCCCATCTGACAATTGTCCTCCAAAAGCACATTTAATTACCCTGAGAAGGAACTTGGTAGAATTTCAGCATGGTGCCTGGCATAGGGAAAGCGCTAATAGCTTTAAGTTTGTCCTTTCCCCTTTCTTCTTACCTTTTTTGCTCTCAGAAGCAGTCTATTCCTTCCATCTCAATATGAAAATTTGATTTTCCTCAACTTTTCTCAACACAAAGCTTATCTCTGGTTTTACTTTCCTGGTCTGACTGTTCTGGAGACCTTGATGCCATTCCCTCTAAGCTCCTTTGCAGTCCTGATGTTTTAGTAGCCCCTTGGCTAGTGTGCATCTTCTTTTCTTCTCTCTAATGCTTCTTACTTTAGTCAATTAATATACTCTGGCTTAAAATCCAACTAAACTTTCAACTCCTTTTCTTCTTAAGTTATTGATTGTTTTCCCCTAGCTATTACTTCTTTTGGAAGGAATTATTCACACTCTCTCCCTCATTTCTTTGTTTAACAAACCATACCCTTTGCTATTGCAACTTGGTTTCCACAGCTACTAAGCTGAATTCCCAGAAATCAAGAATAGCTTCCTTGTTACCAAATCAAGTGGCTTCTTCTCATTCCTCTTCCTTCTATCTGTGGCATGTGCTTATCTATTTTCCTGATAAAATTCTTCTGACTGCCTTAATCTGCCACACTTTATCATCTGTGCTTTTTATCATCTCCCCTGTCAGTCCCTTAAATGCTGGTGTCCTCACAAGTCCATCCATGGCTGCTTCTGTTTTGCTCTGGATTAGGGCTTCTGGACACATATAAGAATTATTTAAGGAGCTCTTTAAAAATGTAAACCCAGATTAAATCCAAATACACCTGATTAAGTATATACCAATTAAATCTGATTTATAATCCCACCCAGAAATAGGATTTACTTCATCTAGGATTGGACCCTGGCATCTATTTTATGTGTTCCCCAGGTGATTCTCAAGTACAACCAGGACAGAGACTCATAACTCCAGGCCATCTGCTTTTATTTTCAACTCTTACCTCATTTTTGATATGCAGACCCAATTTTCCAGCTCTTTACTGAGCAGTTCAGCCTAAATGCATCACAGTGCTTTACTTTCTAGGTGGTCTGAATGTAAAACAAGGTCCCCATTTCAAGAATTTCTTTTTCCATTTATAGAACTACCTACCATTCTCCTATTTTTTCCAAACTGGGGCTCTAGACATCATCCTTTATAATCCCTTTTTTTCTGTCCCCTCCATTTATTTGCCATGTTCTGTAGATCTTAACTGCTGACTTTTTTTCAAATCTATTTTCCCTTTCACCATTCAATGTCCTATTAACAGATCACACTTAACAATAGTTTTTATCTGACTTCCCTGCCTCCAATCTTCCCTCTTCATTTCATGCTAGTAGAGAGAACTTGCTAGAATATGGATCTGATTGTGTCCACCCAATAGCCAGCATTGCAGTTCTCTCACCTAAGAATAAAGTCCAGTTTCCTTGGTGAGGCACTCATGACCAAGACCCAGTTATCTAAAACATCTCTCTTCTATACTAGAATTCCCACTTCATGATGCCCCCCCACAGAGCTGCTATAGCTCTAGATCATGGTATGTATTTCTGCTTGCCTTTGCTTCTACTATTTTCTCCATCTACGTCTGGATTAAATTCAGATGACTTGAAAGAAGGGATTATCTGCAGAGATACAGTTAAGGAAAGTAGAGGAAACCACAAGTGTGAAGGAGTTTCCCTGAAACCAGCCAAGTGGGAAACTCTTACCTTTTCTAGGTGTGAAGGCCTAAGGAATAGAAATAGTGCTACCACAGCTCAGTGAAAGCTGAAGCTGTGGGAAAGGGGTCTATTAGGAAGAGCTGAAGGCAGAGAAGGCTGCAACCACTGCCAAATCACAGTGCTGAAGTAGGTTGGGGACAGTGAATAAACAGCCCCCATTCCTGATTGGCACATTTGATTGGCTAAACTCTTCTCCTGATTGGCATCTTTAGTTGGCTAAATTCAGCCAGAAGAGAGACAGCCACCATGGATGAGGTGGACAATAAATTAAAAGCAGAGCAATGGAGGCTGGGAATGAGGGAGGGGGAAATAAAACAGAGAATAACCATATAATCTCCTTTTACATACAGTATCTTATAGGACTCAGTTCAAATGTCACCTTTTATATGAACTCTTCCCCATTTTCTGACCTCTTACTTCTAGCTATTATTTCACTTCTATATGTTATCTTAGATGTTGTTCTATCTACATTATTGCAGCCATCAGCCTGACTTATGACACAGTTATTCATGTATCTGTACCCATCTCTTGCATCATATTTTTTGCTCTTAGAGAAAAGGGATAGTGCTTCATTTGGTACAGTGTCTTGCAGATAACAGGCACTCCATAACTGTTGGTTGGATTTAATTACACTTTCATCTTATTTCCTTCTCAGTCTCTGTCACCGAGATTCATGTATACTTATAAACCATAGTCCTCACATTTTTTAATGTTCCTACTTTTCAAAAATGTTCCTTGTTTGAGACTATTTCTGCTTCTTGCTTGGTTTTCTTCTACCTACATCCCCTAGGTTAAATATGTGAAACTGCAGTTCACTAACAAGTTATTGAAAAAAGTGCCATCCCTGATCCTGGCAAGGATACAAAATATTTTTTCTTTAATTTATGCAATACACCAAGATTAACAATGAAATCACAGAGACCAATTTTTCGTTCTTCATTGCACTTTAAACTCCTTCTGAATAGAAGTTATGCTTGGTTTAACAGGTTTTGCATATAGAAAAGCCTGTGTGCTATATCTATTCTTTATAAATACCAATAGCGAATACAGCTAACCTACTTGCAAACACTATTCTATTGATGGCTTTAGTGCACATTGGTACATAGCTTTGGAATTTTTATATGACAGGGACTATTTTTAGACTCAGTGAAACTTATTTTCTACTTGTGGTATTTATTGTGATAGAAATAATGACAAAAATTATAATTATTATGGCAGAGTAACCTCTAGTTTAGGTTAATGAGGAAATACACATATAAAGTGACTAAATAATTAGAAGAGAGGGAAATATATTGGCATCATTTTGATTTATTATTGTTTATAGGACTTAGACATCGTGTATTGGGAGTGGTAAGTCCTCAATAAATATCTGTTGAATATCTCAGTGGTGCAAGAAGTCATTTTTCTAACAGAAAACTGAAATGGTGAAACTTCCACTATATAGGTTAACAGTACATTCATTTTATGGGATGTTACGTAACACTGAAAATACTGAAGCAGAGTGGTATGTACTAAAATGTAATGCTTTCAAAGATATATTGTTAAAAAGAAGAAAAACAAAATCATTATATATTTTTAATATTCTTATTTATATAATTCACAATACAAATTAAAATCAAATTGAAAAAAGCAACATGTACTGTTTATATATCACACATTATAATTATATTTAAGGCAATATATGAGGACATACGGTATCCGCGGGAAATATACCTAGGAAGATATATACACTAGCAAAGCCATCACTTCAGGGCAAGGACTGTGGAGTAAGCGAGATGTACTTCTCCCTTTATGCCTTTTAACTTTGGATATTTTATCATGTACATATTTTATCTAGTTATAAAAAATGCTGTTACAGGATATGTATTTTTTCTCAGTGAAGTAATTAAAGTTCTCTAAAAGGGTTAGATTTCCATAAAGCTATCTGAAAAAAATTCCCCATCTCAGATTATGTGTTTAGAGAAGTCAGACCACACCCACTCTTTCTATTATTACTCTGGGAAAGTAAAAGCACCCCAATTGCTGTGGTTAATTTCTTATTTTTGATGAAAAGAATGATAGTGCTAAATATCTAATTGATCGGTACTTGGAGCATAATGCTTGCTCAGATATGGAAACCAGGAGAAAGAACAAGATCATTTGTTTCTTATGACTCCATCTACATTTTATGGTATTTAATTAACCTTTATAGTTAATAACCCACCTATCTTTTTGGCTCCTAGAGGAGTGAATAGGAAGTACAGGGTGCAGGGACTGTATACTGAGGCACTGTGAGTCACAAAATGTTAATTTATGTTCAGTTTCCTCTTTCAGGGCTTCAGGTAGTATGCACATATGTTTGGAAGAGAGTTAAAGAAGGTCCTCTAAGAGGGGATGTTACATTGTTTTATTTTAGGTAGAGAGTTATGTCTCTGGTAATTTATGTTTTTATTAATTAATTAGCTAATTAGAGGTAATATTGGCTTACATCACTGTATATGATTCAGAGGAATAGGTTCATACTTAGATGTACATCACACCATCCCCACCTCAGAGTATCCATATCCCTTAATCCTATACCATTAGGTCCCCTCCCTATTTTGTTCCTTCAATGACCCCCAGTGACCTTAATTTTGCAGTCATTTGTAGACTTTGTTTTGGTTTAGTTCTGCCAAGAACCTTTGTCTTATTTCTCTATATTCTATATTACAAATGACATCATCCAGCATTTGTCTTTTTCCCCTGGCTTATTTCACTTAGCATATTCCTCTCCAATTCCATCTATACTGTTGCAATTGGCAAGATTTCATTTGTTTTTATAACTAAGTAGTATTCTAATGTGTATATAGACCACATCTTAATCCAGTAATCTGTCATTGAGCACTTAGGTTGTTTTCATAACCTGGCTATTGTAAACAGTGTTGCAATGAACATAGGAGTGCTTAGATACCTCCAAATTAGTGCTTTTGCATTCTTTGAATAAATGCCAAAGAATGGAATAACAGGATCCCATGGTATATAAACATTTTTAATGTTTTCCGTAGGTATTGGACCAGTTTACAGTTCTACAGAGGGCTTCTTTTACTCCAGAACTTCACCAGTATTTGTGTTTCTATGTTTTGCTTTGTTTTTTTATGTGGGCCATTCTCACTGGAATGCAGTAATAGTTCGTGATGGTTTTAATTTGCATTTCCCTGATGATAAGTGACATTGAATATTTTTTCATGTGCCTATATGTTGTTTATGTGTCTTTTTTTTTTTTGAGAAGTTTGTATTGGTCTCTTCTGCCCATTTTTTGATTGGATTCTTTATCTTCTTTTTGTTGAGCTTTATGGATTCCTTGTAGATCTTAGATATTATTCCTTTGTCAGATAGGTGATGTACAAATACTTTCAGCAGAGTGTCTTTTTGTTTTACTGACAGTTTCTTTCATGGTTCAGAAGCATTTTAGTGGCAAGTACCTTAAAAGAATGATTTCTAGACATACCTCTGTTACTACAAGTGTCCAAGGTATCCCACGTAAAACCCACCCAACTATTTCTTGGAAGACATAAAGAAATAGTTGGAAACATATGTGAAAAATTAAAAATTCATGGCTCATTGTCAAAGTCAGAAAAAGTGCTAGGCTTTGCTATCATCATGCCTAATGCATTTTCTTCTGAACTCTGTTATCTACTTTAAAATTCCTGGGTATTGCTAGTTTTGAATTCTTGAAATGCTAATGTAGCAAGCAGAAGCCAGAAAGACGTCTCCAAGATTCAGCCAACCAATGAAAGACTATGAAGAAGATTCCTGACTTCAAGAAGCTTATTTTTGTTATATGGAAGATATTGTGTAGAAATCACTTTAACACATGAATGAGAAGGAAAACATTGCTACTGAGAAGGAGAATGTTATTTTAATGTTAGTGTTTTTGGTGGATTTGACAAAAAAGGTCCCACTTCAAGAGTTCCCATCCTATCAAAGGTAAAGAATTAACAAAAGGTGGCCGGGCATGGTGGCACATGCCTGTAAGCAGCAGCCTAGGAAGCCGTGACTAGGGCCAGGGATGGCAGTTTGAGCCCCACCAGGGGCACATAGTGAGACCTAGTTTCAAAAAAATATAGCTGGGCATGGTGGTGTGCGCCTGTAATCCCAGCTACCTGGGAAGCTGAGGCTGGGGATTGCTTGAATCTGTGGTACCCTGGACAACGTGAGCCTGTGGTTTCACAGGCAAAAATAGTGAGACCAAGTCTCAAAAAAAAAAAAAAAAAAAGAATTAACAAAAGGAAGATCACGTACCAGGTTTGCCCACTTTAGCAGATAAAATACAAGATGTCTAGTTAAATTTGATTTAAAGATAAACAACAAATAATTTTTAGCATAAGTATGTCTCATACAATATTTGGGACATTTATACTAAAAATAACTTGCAATTGCATTATCTGGACAGCAGATTTAATTAAACTTATTTTTATACTTTATCTGACAATCATAGTTACTACATAGAATAAGAATAGGTGTATATATGTTGCTGTCTTTCCTTTACCTGTTGGTTCCCACATGGTAAAATTAGCTGCTGCTGTCAACTTCAATAGAAGTAGGGGAGAGAACACAGTTGAATTCTTGCCAGGCTGCAAAGTCAGAATGGAGGAGCATGCTGCAGAGTTAATAAAGTCAAGAATGTTGTGAGAGAAATACCCACCACCCCCTCAAATAAAGCAGATATGATACCCTTATAATTTATGGGATAGAAATTGAGTTTCTAAATTTGAATGTAAAAGGAAAAGGTGACTGGAAGACTTGAGGAAATTCCCTACTATTGAAATTCTTGGGATAAGTACAAGCAGAAGTTCTGTAAGCTAGTTGGGGGTTTCTGAGCAAGAAATGACATGATCAGAATTGGGTTTTATAATTTGACAGTTCCCTATAGAGAAATTGCAAAGGGGGAAAAAGTGGAGATAGGGTGTTAAAATGAGAAGGGATTCAATCCAGCTGATTGCTAGTTCATGTGGGCTCTATGTGTGAATTAGGAAAGGTGTTTTCGTGGCAGAGGAGCTTAATACAATTAAGATCTATTCTTTGCTTGTATCACAAAATAAGGTCTGTAGGGCGATCCTCCTCCTTGTGAGTACTGAACTGATTCACACTATCTCTAGCTTAAAATGAGATTATTTGAATCAATAGTGCTCTCAAAATCACCAAGGCAGGGGAAGAAAGAGCTAGTGACTCTGGGATGGGCCCTGATGACTTACATAACTTATGTTAACATCCTATTAGTCAAAACATGGTTCCACTCTGCCTTCATAGGAGGCTAGGAAATAAGGGAGGGCAATAACTTGTGCTACTCTAGGTTTAAAAAGCATTGGAAGATGATTCTAAAAATTTGTAGGGATATTAAAGGAAATCTGAGGCACTTCACACTGTTTTCATTGAGTACACTTAAAAGAATGATATCCTTTTTCTTGTTTAACAATATTTAATGACAACGTCTAGCAGTTCAGTTTTACTAGAATTGTGTATATGGAAAATGATGAATAACAAATATAGGAGAGACCTCTAGCCATTACATACTGCTCTATCAGAGTGTGACTGACCGAAGGCCAAAACTATTAAAAATCTCTGTTGCTGTCTCTCTCTCTTTTGCTCTCTCACACACAGAGAACTAAGTTAGTTCCCATCTATCAAAATTCATCTTACTTCATCTGCATATGGCACTGACTGGATGTCTACATTCAATGAATATAAATTTATCCCAAATCCTTTGGTGAATGAAGTGGAAAGTGATTACTGGAGGACACTGAAGGAAGGATAAAAGTCTCCTACAACAAAATCTAAATTATCTGTGTGCAGCTTTGTTTATCAGAGCTTCAGTTTGTCTCTCTGTTAGTAAATTAAGTTCATGAGAACAAAGATTTTCTCTGACTATTCAAAATACTATATGGGCTTATTCAAATTAAAAATATTGTACAGGCTCAGATAATCAAAACAGATTCCAGCCAATCAGAATGTTGTCATATTGGTGAACAGCAGCTGAGATAGACAACCAAGAGCAATTTAAGTACAAGGTTATAGAGAATTAAAAATATACTCTAGAGTTTAAATAAATAAACCAGACTTATATTTATGGTGTTCATGTCTTGGATTTTTCAAGAAAATTTAATTGTTAGATTTAGTTTCACTCCATTTGATAAAAAATAAATGATCGTCACCACCATATCTATCTTGGAAGAGCTGGTAAAGGCTTTCGTTTTAAGTTGTGGAGGAGAACTAATCAAGCATATTTTGTCTTAGAGGCACACAGAATATTAAATGTGAAAGCACTGCATAGATTATTTCATTAGGCTTTTATTTAAAAATGAAGAATCCTTCTATAAAAGGAAAGACAAAGTTAATTGGATTTCTTCTATTATTTAGCAATGTGGACAGAAGTGTGTAGAAGGTTTCCTATGACACCTTTATAGTTATTAGAAGCTATTAAAACTTGCATGGGAATCATTTGCAGAGTCTAACAACATGTAAAGATAAAACTTATTTAGTATAGTTCTTTCTGTTGAAATAAAGTAGTTTCCTCATTCTTTCATCTACTTATTCAATAACAACTCACTAAGTATCTCACATAGGCAAAGAGTATTCCAGACATTGGGGATACAATGATAGATCCATTTGATTCAATGATTCCATGTTAGAATTTTGCTTTTTTGTAAATGATATATTGACCCAGGCAGAATAAGCAGAAGACCTGAATTCTAAGCATGACTATCACTCAACCATGAATTATATTAATGGTATCAAAGACTTATCTACCCGGATCCCACTTTATTATCTTTAGTCACTTTTTAACTTAATCAATTTTCTTGTCTTTTAGATTTTTAAAATTAACCTCCTACTACCCACTTCATCTCCTGTTCAGTTCTTGTTTAAATTATTGCACCCAAGTGGTGCCACATCTGATCGTAGGTCATCTACAGCATATGGCAGAGACAAAAATAGCACACCAGGCATCCATGTCTCCTTTTTATTTCCCAGTCTTCTTGTCAATTCAGAGTTATAAAACTTCTATTATCTCTACATATTAGATGTGCATAAAATCTTTGTTTCAACATATGATGCTATTAGCATCTAATAAAATTTGTCTGAAGACTAGCTTTTCAAATGTCTATCTTTCATAAGTGAAAACAATATAGGATTAAGTGAAGACACTTTGCCCTACTTTATAGGACAAAATCTTCTTGCTAATTTTGAAAGGAACTATAAGTGTTACATTTATCTAACATAATTTTTGTTTTCTGAGCTCACTTTGTGTAAGAGATGGCTGGAGGAGGCTGATTCATTTAGTTGATGAGAAGCTAGATGTGGAGGCCAATAGACCACCTATCTTCAGAAAACAAACCAAGACCATATCCTAGAAACAATGCATAGAGGAAATTTGCAGCAGCCAGTATGATTTCTGAGATCTAGTTACATTGTTAAATGTTGAGAATAGAAGAAAACAGTGCTAAGACCTACAATAAAGGAAGTATGAGAAAGTATGAGAGTAGGAGAAAATATAAGAGAAAGCAGTTTCCATGATGATAATTCTTGTGTCTTCCTTCCCCCTATCTCTACTGAGATGTCTGCCCAACTCCTGTCCATTTTTTCCTGGCTGAAGGGGGTAGTTCCCACTGCCTTTGACACAGTAATTTGAACTAGAGATAACCCTTGACTTAAGGCCAGAAGCCCTGTGGTGTGGCTCAGTAGAGAAAGATGCAAAGACTCAACAAGATTTGCCTTTCTGGAGAATATGAGCCAAGAAATGATGTGAATCTGAAATTTAAAGTTATGTCTCATGCTATAAGAAAGATGAAATTATAAGGGAAAAATTATGAGCAGGCAGAATCTGAAAGGTAGAATATTAAAAAATGGAAATTAGTTGGTACTAAGAAAAAAGCAGAAATGATAAAGGGAGTGTGAAAAAGAAGGAAATGTGATGGAGCAGCTCTCCCACTGCCTAGGTGTCTATCTGAAGGTAGTTCAGTTTCCAAGGTAAGTTTCAGTTCATGTGTCTTAAACTGAAAAAAGAGTTCAAAGCTGTCATTTTCTTGTAGAAGCTTCTTGAATATCTTACTTCCTTGTACCTTTAAGAATTCAAGTGTGTTGTGTGGATTTCTCAGCGATTTGACAGGTGAGTGTGGAAACCCAGGAGAGTAAGAGTGCTAAATGATCAGGGTTGAAATAAATATAGGCCCCACTTGACACTATCTCCGTGAGTTTACAAGCTTTCTTATAAATCATGCCAGTACAATTTATGGGGGGGAGGGGTGTTTATAGAGTCTTTACTCTTTGTTTTAAATACCAACAGTTGTGTTGTAGCTTGTACTATAAAACAGATATGACATTCATTCTTTGGCCCAGGAAATCTTGTCAATCACCTGTCTCAGTTTCCTCCTGAGATTCTGTTTCTGGTAGCTTAACTTTGAATTTAGTTCAGATAACAACAATAATGTCCACAAAGTTTCCCTTAGGTCAGGGTTTTTGAAGAGTTATAAATGGCTAACATTTATTGTGTGCTTACTCTGTGCCAGGCAATGTTTTTAAAGGCTTACATATTATTACATTTTATAGGCATAACTACCTGATGAGGTAGATAATATTATCACTCCTTTCTTTTCTTTTCTTTTTTTTTTTTTTTTTTGAGATTAGGTCTTGCTATGTTGCCTGGGGTAGTCCCAATTCCATGGACTCAAGTGATCCCCAGTCTCAGCCTCCCAGATAGCTGAGATTATAGGTGCGTGCCACCATGCTCAGCTATTTTTTGAGACCAGGTCTCTCTATGTTGCTCCCAGTGGGTCTTGAACCCGCGGACTCAAGCAATTCCTAGTCTCGGTCTCCCTTCTTAGACTGGGATTAAAGGCATATGCTACCGTGCCTGGCCCCATTATTATCATTATTTTACTTAGGTTAGCATATCATAGCATATCATTGCATTAATTTCAGTCAAAATAAACCCACCTGGAATTAGTTATGCAAAATGGGGTATATTTTGGAAGGATCTATGGGTAGCCCTTGAAAGAGGCAAACCTCAGAAGAAAAGAAGAGATTTAGTCAATGGTAAAGAAAACCTGGAACTGAGAATTTCAGTACAACACCTTTTTCTCTATCCTCTCTGCTTTCTTATGTCCATTGACTTTATTTCACTCTAGCAGAATGCATTTCTCCAGTTGGCAAGAAACCAAAACAATATTTCCAATGACATTTCCAAGATTTTATATCTAGTTGAGGTTTGAGATATCTTCTCCTTCACAGTGTACACATCTTGGAGGAATGGCTTCATTGGGCTGTGTTGGTTCAAGTGCTCATCATTTGACCAATTAGTTGTGGCTGTGGGCCAGCTAGCAGCAACAAGACTTCTCATGTTCCCTTCATATCATAGAAGTATTAAAACTGGAGGAACAGTTCCTATAGGAAAGGTAAGTGCTGGCTACATAATTGTATAGTCTACACTATATATGATGGAAAAATATAGGTCAGTATTCTGAATTAAACAAATGGTAAAAGGAAATGGTATCTATCCTAATGCCAAAAAATTGATTTAGTGATGAATAAACATCATTTGATAGTGTTACAATATATAGTTTACTATGTGCCAGACATTTTTATATGTGGGGTCACTTATTCCTAATAGCTGTATGAGCTGGAGATTATTATCATCTTCTACAGATGGAAAACCAAAGACTCAGGTTAAGTAACTTGTCCAGTATTAAATAGTTAGAATCCAAGCAGCATTTGTCTCAACCTCAAAGTTTTAAACTACCAGGGCAATATATTGTCTCATTACTCCTCTATCTTTAGTTGGAAACGATGGTCATTTTTGATGAAGCAGTTATTAGTCCCTCCCCCTCTCCATTCCACCATAACAAATCTATGAAAACTTAATACATTTTGTAATGTGTCTGGGTCTTAATCTCTTCATCTGTAAAAAGACTGGGTTGAATCAAATTACTTTTTCTTCCTTGTTAATGCAGGTAATATTTTATTCTGATGGCAGAATTGAGCTATTAAATTTAAATTTTTTTAAAATTTATCCAATATTTTTGAGTGGTTATTGAGCTAGATATGTTAGGAACTATAATGAAATTAAAGATATACAAGATCTTATAGCGTTATGGAAAAACAAACAATTATTATTTTGCAGAATTAGAAGTCCAGAGAAGAGTGGTCAGGGGTAGCATATTTTCAAGGGTTTTTCTGTTTGCCATCTGCAGTGTGTTGACTTCATTCTACAGCTAGTTCCTTTGGTGGCTGCTAGATTGCTGCCAGTGCCAAGCTGGGTTGTGAGCTGATTTATTCATACCTGGTAGTAAAGAGAGTATCTTTTTCCTTAAGCAAGAGCTAAAAAGCCTTTCCTTTAGTCTGACTGGGCCAATTCACTCCAGGACTATAAGAATTTTTAGATGTATTAATTAAAATGGTCTAGGACCAAGTACAACATAGATTTTAATTCATTCTGTGGTTAAAAAAGTAATATCAAATCTCAGTGATTTAGATAACCAAGTATATTTTTACTTAAATATATAAATATGTGTGTGTGTAGATATACATATATATCTATATATCTCCATCCTGTCTTGATGAGGTTGGGAGGTAGACAACAAAGGTTTTATCATCTTTAATAATGGTCTTGAGGCTGAAGGGTAAGGACTTGCAATTAAATGTCTTAAGAAGTCTACGTGTTTGTCAGTGACAGCCTATGGAGTCGTAGTTGGGACTGGGGATCACAATTCGAGTCCTGCCCCGGGCAACATAGCGAGACCTAGTTCCCCCAAAAAATAGTTGGGCGTGGTGGTGCACAACTGTAATCCCAGCTACCTGGGAAGCTGAGGCTGGAGTCCATGGTACATGCAGTTCCACAGGCAAAAATAGTGAGACCTAGTCTCAAAAAAAAAAAAAAAAAGAAGCGACACTTGTAACCACAACCTGAAACAGGGTTAAAAGAAAATAAAAGACTTTTTGCCTTGAACTTAAACTTAACACACTTATGCTTGCTTCTCCCTAGGAAGCAGGCTCAAAACAGTTCATTAGCATTTTCACTGTTCACCTACTATAGATATGCAAAAATCAGCTACCAGCTTCTCTCCACTTTCTTCTCTTTTAGACCTAAAAAGAAAAACTTAGAAACACAGTTTAAACTTTAGACTAGTTTGCCTCAATTTACCCTCTTCTAAACTTCTGTGGGTTCTTTCCACCATCCCCAGCCTTCTCAACCAAAAATCCCAAGCCAAAGCAAGACTCTCAGAGTGCAGACTAGTTTATTTTTAACAAGTGATTTCCTAATTACTACAAAAGAAACATGTAAGTAAAACTCAGATTACTTATATTGTCCAAAACCTTTCTCAACATTGTCCAAAGTCCTTTCTCCAGATTGTCCAAAAATTCTCAGTCTCTCAGTCCTGATCATCTCACCAACAGTCAGTCAGAGTTCATCTCCAGATGCTTGAAGGCATTTTCCTTTGGTGTGCTCCTTCTTCTCTTCCATGCCATCTTCTCCTTGTCCTCCAGGTAGTAGAAGCTCCTTGGTACCGGAACCAGCAAAGTTCACTTTCTTTTCTCAGGCCTGACTTTTGCAGGCCTCTTCCAGACACAAGTCAAACTCAGCAAAAACAAACAAACAAAAAAACAAAACAAAAAAAACCACTCCAACACGGAGTTCAAATCTGCAAACTTCTTAACTTCCTTTAACACACATGCTGCTAGTCTGGGCCTGCCAAAGGCTGCAGGCCCCAGGCCTTGGCCACATGGCCCAGCTCACATGGTTCAATTTTCATCCCACAAAATAGCAGAAACCAAACCTGAATCTGAATTCCCATTTCCTCCCTCTTTTTTTCAAACCTCTTTATATATTCTTTCTGTTTTCCCACCTTCCAGAAATAGCTCCTGAATTATTACATTACAAAGAAAAAAACCTGTTTTACTTCTTCCTTTCTCTTGTATCTTTCTGAAAGGAAATTCTAATTAAGGCCATTCTCACATTTTAGCATATCTTCCTTGAAATCTGCAATCTTAAACAGAAGACAATGACACCCAGGGGGGTGGCACCCCCTATCAAACCCACTATATATTAGTGATTCTAACCAGTTGTATGATCCATTCTAACCGCAAGGGTTGGGGTAGGAGGCAGGGATGTGTGAAAATATAAGGCCTTTATATGCACCTGAAAAGGATTATATCAGGGAATTCATTTACTAATTGAATTGTCCTTTGGCAGCTGGAGGTTGGAAGGTTACCTAAAAAACAAACCAAAGCAAAAGAAAACCAAGGAAATCTATAAGTAAGGAAGGAACAGGAGTGGATATTGAAGAAGAAATCAGTGGTGTCAATTATATGATGCTGTATCAGGAAGAAGACACATTTCATCCACAGAGGCAAGCTAAAAGTTTGACTGGTTTCATTGGGCTTTAAACCAATCACTTCATTTCATCTTCTGATTGGAAAGATTGGCTCTGGTTTTTCAATGAGTGGGTGTAGATAGACTTTCTATTAAAGGAGATGGCTCAAAAGTGACTTAAAACACTCACTGTATTTTAAAATATACTTTCTCCCATATTTCATTGTTGTAGTTAGTTTTGGTGTTTTAAGGTGATGAGATTTATAGTTTTAGAATTGGAAAAAAAAACCCTAAATTTTATCTGTTCTAACACCTTTTATGGATGAGAAAAATAAGGTTCAAATGGGTAAAGTGATTATCTCAAGGTCACACATATGGCAATGACAATGACAGTGGTATCTTTTTTTTTTTTTTGAGACTAGGTCTTGCTATTTTTGCCCATGGAACCACAGGCTCTTGTTGCCTGGGGTACCACAGACTCAAGCAATCCCCAGCTTCAGCTTCCCAGGTAGCTGGGATTACAGGCACGCACCACCACGCCCAGCTATTTTTTTTGGAACTAGGTCTCGCTACGGTCCCCAGGTGGGACTTGAACCGCAATCCCTAGCCCCGGCCGCTTCATAGGCTGAAGCTTACAAGCACGAGCCACCGTGCTCGGCCCAACAGTAGTATCTTTTTGATGATTTCTTGCAAAATGGAATCCTCTAAGTAAAATGTCATCAAAGTGAAACTGGGTGCCCCCCCTTGGGGCTGTGGCAATTAAAAGAGGTGGAGGAAGCAGCTAGGGGAGGATTTTTAGGAGAAGCAGAACCATGTGAAGCTGATAGCTCAGAGGTTTTGGCACTTGAAGAAGGACAGGGGAGCGGAGCCTTCTGGAGAGAAGAGACGAGAATGACAGGCGGGTAAAGAGTAGCCTGAGTGACCAGGCTGGGCAGAAGCCCCCTCGAAGAGTGAGCTGGTGGTGACAAGGAACCATGGTGGCCAGCAGAAGAGTGGCCAATGTGTAGGGTGTGATGCCGCAGCAAGGTGGCCTGGAAAGCTGGTACCTGGCGATGGCCAGCAATTTAGAAAGCTGATTTGTGTATCAGCAATTGTGGAAGAAGTTTGAAGCACCTTGAAGAAGCAGAGCAGCTTGGGATACTGGAGAGAGAAGAAAAGAGAAGAGGCCAGAGAAAGGCTGGATTTTGCAGAGCGCCAACCTCTGAGGTTTGGAGGGGCAAAGGGGCACCATCTTGGACTGAGTCTTTGGGACCTTTGGGACTGAGAACGGTGACTGGGATAACTGGCCACTTGTGGCTTTAAGGACTTTTTGTTTTCCCTGTTGAACTCCCTTGTTAATAAAATCCCTTGTTAAACTGCATTTTGAGTGGCGACTGCTACGTGCGGGTGATATGAACCTGGGGCTTGTAAGTTGGATGCTATTGCTTCATTTTCAACCCGATTTCAAAAGCAATACTTAGAAAATGAGAATAAGACTTTCCAGTGCTGACATTAGGTTGGTCCACATTAACTGAGGTGAAGAATTTTCTAAATGATTCTAGTGTTTTACCTCCTGAGAGCTCAGCTCTTCTCTGTGACCCCATATATACCCCCACTATAATAACTGGACCCACCTGAAAGTATTGATTTGAAAATTAAATGATGGAAATAAAGAGTTTATCTTGAGGTCTGGTCTTCAGCAACATTACACTTTGGCTTTTACTTTTACTATAGTCATTAATAAAATGGTAGTAAATTTTAAACTAGTTCTCATATGAAGGCTCACAACTTTGGAAATGTCAGCATTCAAGATCATTAATTTTGAAATAGCTAATCGCTCAATAAAATGGTTTCTCTGTATAACTTTCATTTTGATATTTTCCATTGTCTGAAGGTTTGCTCCTCCTTATCCTACCCAAAATACTATACAACACTGACTGATGATTAATACTTTGACCCAGGCTGTGCGAAAGAAAATGATGGGCTTACCAGGTCTTCTTAGTATAGTATGTCATGAAGAATGTTTTGTACACTCGTTGAGCTGAATTTGTTCTGAAGTTTTGGGGTAAGCAAAGATGGTTTAGAGATTGGTTAATAAGGGAGAGGATAGGAAGTGGTGGAACACTCCTGGCTTTAGCAAACATCAGAAACTAGGAGTGAAGAAAGGCAGAGGCAGGCAGCTGGGGAGTGGAGTGCAGGTGGGGGGAGTGCAACGGTAGGGGGAGAGACTTACTGAGTAAACATCCTTTGACAGAGGAATCTTTTCTGTTATTCAAGGGATGTTTAGAACTTTTTTTTTTTTGGAGACTAGGTTTTGCTATTTTTGCCCATGGAACTGCAGGCTCTCGTTGTCCGGGGTACCACAGACTCAAGCAACCCCCAGCCTCAGCTTCCCAGGTAGCTGGGATTACAGGTGCGCGCCACCACGCCCAGCTATTTTTTTGGGACTAGGTCTCGCTGTGTTGCCCTGAGCGGGACTTGAACCGCGATCCCTAGCCCCAGCCGCTTCATAGGCTGAAGCTTACAGCGGATGTTTAGAACTTTTGAAGATGGGGATTTTTTTTTTCTTTGAATCAGTTTTCTCTTTCAGAAATTTAACCTGGTCAGAAGAGCAAGGCAAGTTTCAGGAATATTCCCTTCTTTGGACAGAGCAAAGGAATCTTTTTTTTTTTTTTTTTTTAAAGCTAGAACTGTTAACAATTTTCTGGAAACTTATTGGCTTGAAATGTAATGTGTACAGACTTGTTCTCAAAGTCAGCTGTTTTCTCGATACTTCAGTTCTGAGGTGGTAGCTAAATCCTGGGCATGTAGTGTTGGGTCCAGGGTTCATCTTTGGGTCCCCGCTTCAGTGTAAAGGTTTTGATAAGTGTTCTGTTACTGGCTGGGAAGCACAATGACTCAACACAGCAGAGATCAGAATCACTGAAGAACTACTGTTCCAGAGCTACCAAAGTTATAGTATATATATATATATATGTATAAAATTTCCTAGCTGAAGGAGGTAGAGAAGTATTTTAAGTTCACGTAGGTTCTTGGGAAGGAAACAACAAACAAGATGTATTACATTTTGAGGGAAATGTAAAGTTTGAAGTTAAAATACCTTAAAGCACTATACAAGCAATAACAATTGTTAACCAAGCAGATATGGCTGTCCTATCTTAAAAAACTTAAAATCTGCACAGGCTTTCTGAAATATATTTTAAAATCCTGTTTAAATCAAAAACTAAATACCAACCCCAATCCTGACATCTAAAAAGTATCTAGCATATGATTGGTAACATTTTGCCCTTTAACCCATCCTAAGATATGTTCATTTGTGGCCCTTATACCAGTCTTGTTTAGTTAATAAGCTTAATGCGAAAACTAGTTTAGCGGAGTGTAGCAACCACTCACTAAATAATTGCTGAATGATGACATTCAAGCTCTCTGAAGTACAAACATAATTCTTGCTTTGCCAACGTATTTTTTGTGTGACCTTACAAGTCACTTTACTTTTCTCTCACTGTTCTTATAGGGAGATAATGGCTATAGAAATAATGTAAACTACTTTCTGAAGCACGTTTTATTTAAAGGGTTGATAAATACTAAAGTCAAAAGGTCCAGTAAACCTCCCTTAGAAGTTGAGTTTCTTGCAAGCAGGGAACTATTATTTGCTCCTTTGAATCAGCTGCATCTTATTTGTGGTTCTGTAACACAGATGCTCGCCTATAAAAACAGTCTCAATAGAAATCATAAATTTATCAGTCATTAGGCAGACTGCAATCCTGACAAGACATTGCCCATTAAATGTCTTTTCTGTGAGCCTTTCCATACCTAGTGTCTAAAAGGCCACCGCTATTTTCTGGGATAAAGCGGCCATAGCATTTACTTAAAAATACCCAAGACTGGAGGAAAAATCCCTGGCTCTAGGGCACCATTTGGCTTCTCCGCACTTCTGCGCCCGGGGCTTTGGGATCTCGGTCGGGAAGCTACAGGGAAGAGTTCAGGACGGGAAGCTCGTCCCCCGGCTCTCTGATTGGCCGGCTTGCACTCCACTCACGAGGCCCGCGTCTCTGATTGGTCGCCGCGGCACCCCTCGCTCGCGACTACTTTGTGTGTCTGGGCGGCGCGCTCAGCTCCTTTGGGTCAGCTCGCCGCCTGGGCTGGCCTGAGCTGCTCTTCGGCTCATGGCTCTGCATCGCGGGCGCCGGGAACCCCCGAGTCCGAGCGGGTAGGAAGCATCCTAGGGAAAAACCTCCCCGCGCCCCTCCATGTTCTCTTTCCCGTACTGAAATAAACTTCCGCCTCTGAGGGGCTGTCGCAGCGGCGGGTCGGGGAGAGGCCAGGCATCGCACCCAGCCCCCCCGGGGTATCCTTTTGTCGGGGCGAAGGTGGAAACACAGTTCTCCCCAGATAAAGTCGGGGTGGCCGGTATCTGTGGGCACGCAGAGCCACCCAACAATCCCGCCACAAGCTGCAGCCGAGCGGCCAGACCTGGGTTGCGGGGGCTGAGCAGCAGCGACCGCTCCTAAAAAGTGACAAGGAGTGCGTCTCAGATCTGCAGGACCGGGGCTCCTTTGGGTCGCGGGCTGAGATGGCTCGGGCCGGTCTGTTCTTAGGCGGTCGGAAAATGCGGCATTCCCTGGAGGTGGCGCTCCCGGGAGCCGAGAACCCGGCACCTCCGGCGCCCGCTCCGCCCTCGGCCTTCAGGCGGTAGAGGGCGGCCTAGGCTCGCGCTGGAGCCCGCGCCCCGCGCGCCGCGGCTGCCTCGCTGCCAGAGCTCCGGTCCCGCCGTGGCCCGCGGCTGTGCCTGGCGGCAGATGCTGCGGCTACGCTCTCCGCCGGCTCAGCGAGAAGGGGGCGGGGAGAAGTCCTGGCACATGCCAGGGTCGCCGTAGGTGGCAGCGGCCGGCGCATGCGCACCGCCTCCCAGAAGCCTGGCACGCCGAGGGGCGCGCGGCCCCTTCGCGCGCGCACGCTTGCGCTAGCCCCGGCTTCCCCGCCTGCGCTTGTTGTCAGAGCCGCTCCGGCGCGTGCGCGCGTTATCTCCAGCGGACCGGAGTAGCCGGGTTCCCCCGGCTCCGGGCCCCCGCCCCCCGCCGCCCCCTCCCACCCCTGGCCGCCCCCCTTCCCTTCCTCGCGGTATGGGGCTGGCGCTGTTCGGGGTCGCGCGCCCTGGACCCGGCTCGCGCTCGGTCTCGCGCTGTCAGCTACTGCCCGGCTCGCGCCGCCTCGCGCTCTCCCTCAGTCAGTGGCGCCGAAGGCTCCGTTAAGCGGCGGCGGCGGTTCCTGTTTCCGTTTCTTCCTCTCCCTTCACTCGGGAGTAGCATCCTCCACTCAGTCACCCCTCCCACTCCCCCCAACGCGGGGCAGCTGCGGCTCTGGGCTGTGGCGGCGACGGCGGCGGCCGCGGGGACGGGGGACAGCGGAGATCGCCTCGGCTCGCGCCTCGGGTAAGGGGGCGTTTGGGAGCCGGGCCCCGCGCGCCTCGGGGTATGGGGCCGGGCGAGCGCGGGACTGAGCCTGGGGACTGTCGCTGCTCTTCTTCCTCCTGCGACCCCCGGGCCTGTTGCTGCAACTGCTGCTGCTTCTCCGGCGGCTCCGGGAAAAGTGGGGAGGAAGCCCCCGGGACGCTGTGGCGGGTGCCCTGGCGCGGCCCGGGGGCTCGAGCGGGGCTGAGGGGCGCCCGCCGCCCCGACTGGGACGCGGAGCGGTGCAGCTGCCCTCGGCGTGGCGCATCCTGGCTCTGGGCAGGGGCCCGAGCCTTGGAGGGGAGAAGGGATGGGGGCGGGGTGGGAGGTGTCCCTCTTCTCTCCTGCACACCTTCCTGCCCTTTCTCCGGCCGCTCGGTCCCTGCAGTCACGGCCGCAGGGGCAGGAGGATGCCTGTGCGTCCTGGGCTTTCGAGAGGGGTTCTCGGGCTAGAGATCTGGGAGTGGACCCGCACAAAGATCCGCTCCCTGGAGGGGCCAGTGCCCGGGCACTTAACGGTGTGAGTGCCGCTGCACCTCTCCTTTTGATGTGGAAATGACGGGGCTGGCATCTTTTGAGTACCTAAACTTATCCGGGAAGGTTAAAGGAGTCCATATTTATTAGTTAAAGGAGATTTGTCCTGCAAGACTGAGTGGGCAGTCGGGTGCAGCACCTGTTCTCTCACCATGGGGATTGCAAGCTTAAGCCACACAGAACGTCGGAGACGCAGTGTATTTCTTAAGTTAAATGGCAGTGTCAAGGTTAGGGTTTGTCCCTGGTGCACTTTTCAGCGTTTTTGTGGCATGTTCTTTTGATTGAGGCCTTGGCTAAAGGTAGGGGCAGGTGTTCTGTTTTTCTTCTTCCATTTGAATTAATTTGCAGTTGACTTAAGCCAACTCAAGAAGGTGAATATAGGAAATTTCCAGTTGATAACTCCAAGCCTCAAGGTAACGCTGAACAAATTTTAGCAAAAGTTTTCCATCAGTTTAGAGTCATCGCAAGTAAATGATTCATCTGTCTTGGTTCTCTTTAATGCCTTCAGAAACTGCAGATTGGGTTACATTATGGTTTTTTCTCTGCCTCGTTATTCCTAGGTTAATCGTACATATTTATTTTATTGATTAAATTTAAATCTAATCTTTTATGCAAACTTATTTTAAAAGATGCATAATACAGAAAACATGTTAGAAGCGATTAAGCACTGCAGAACCACACCAATAATGGCCGATGTTGTATTTTCTTTCGTTAAGGGTTTAAAACCAACCTAAACTTCCAGTAACAAAGGCCAAGTAATAAAGGCCCTATATAGTTCTAGTCTTGTGGAAGTATACCATGAATTGTGTGTAAGAGGTGTAAATTACTTGACTTGTTACATTAGGGTAGTAAGAAAAGGGAATTCAAACATCTGAAATTGCGAGTTTGTAGATCAGTATGTAAAAATGTAGGAAGCTAGAAATGACTATAAAGAACAGAAAAGGGTAGTTTGAAAGTATGGACTTTCTTTTGCTGCTTTATGAATTGAGATTTTTACTTGAAGAGCTGAACAGCTGGAATGAAACTTGCATAGATTGCCAGACAAATGCAAAAAAATGTATTGTTGATCAAGTAGTAAATTCATATGGAAGGTATACTGTGGATTATTAGGATAGTGATGTAAAATAATTTCCATAAACTGTAGCACTATATAGATTGTATTTTAGGATGTCTTAAATTTTAAAAGCCTCATGAAGTTGTTTTTCCAATAAATCAGTTTCATGTAAAATGCATGGAATTGAAAAAAAAAACACAATTCTGATTACATTATGCAGTGTTTGTTTACACATTTTATCTAGTTATTTTAAGTAATTGGAATATTTTTAAAAGTGGTAAATTTTGAAATTTTCTGGTAGCTTGGAAAAACTTGAGTTCCTTGTTTATTTTTTAAGTAGTTTTATTAGTAGGTTGGTCTGGAGGGGGAGCTAGTGCCAAAGCAAAAGGTAGCTTAATATATATTTGGACTTTTAAAATAGTTTAAACCAGATTTTTATGAAGAAACAAATTTTTAAATAAAATAAGGGAATTGATATTCATATATTCATATATCCACACATATATGTGGTGTGATTATGTTGTGTAGCACAAATTAGTTAAAAACCTTTCCATGGTCAGAAATAATGAAAAGTAAATGCTTAAGGTTTATTGAATTTCTCATTTAGAATCTGCAACTATTTCCCCAAACTTAGTGTGTGATGCTAGTAACTTAACATTCTCATGCATTGGTTTAGGGAAGAAGTATATTTTGACCCTTTGTACATGCTGTATGGTCTTAAAATTTTTCCTTATAATATACTGTCCTAAAATTTTAAAATGCTTCAAGTAGACTCTTATGTGGGCAAATATATCAATTATTTAATAAGCTAGGTATTTATCAAAAGTCCAGTATCTGGAAAGCAGGGTGATCACAAGGTCACTTTTTAACTTCGGTTTTCTGCAATATAATGCAGTAAGGCTAGCCGATCTACTAAATTGAATTTGGGCCTTTGAATTTGAAACAATTCACACGTTCTTCAAAATCAAGTGTATAAACTGATCAAGTATATACTAAATTATTAGAATACTTAGCTTTCTGAGCAGGGTGGTTGGGTCATTCTTCATTGCTCTTCATTATGTAAATGATCTCAATGCTGGTAAAATAAAAAATAGATTCTTTGAAAGGAATGGCGATATCTGTGAGCTATAGAGTAGTGAAGTGCTTCCATTTTTACTGAGCTATTGTAATAAGTTAAACTTTTCTAAAACATGAGACATGCTAGAATATTTTTATCTGTCTTTCATATCTTTAATGGCTGTTTTTGGTTTACTATAAATTGCATTTAGTCTCTTGATTTAATGAAATGATAAATACACTAATTTCATATTATAGCACATTTATAAAAGTTTTTTTATAAATATAAAATTTTATAGTTATAAAATATAAAGCTAAACATATATATGTTTCTTTACTTAAAAATAAAACAAACCCAAGATTCTAAACTCTGGAATTAAAAGCTATTGGAGTACTTTTATGTCTTTCATCAATACTGATCCTTTTGGCTATTTTTAGTTTCCAACCTTTGTTAGTCAACAGTAATGTAGTAGGTATAATATTTAGTGGACCAATATAAGGTTCTTCTTTGTTTTCCTCTTGATACTTACTTCACTGTCTTATATTTTGGTTTTCTATAGTATATGTTTTGTTTCTTTTTTTTTTTTTTTTTGCAATTTGAACGGTTTTAAATTATATGTTGTAATGTTGACATAATTAGATAAGTTTGAAAGTAAAAGATTGTTACTACTGATGTTTAAATATTTAACAATTTCAGCAGAATACTGCATATACATTTGTATTCATTTAAGGTATATATTTAAACAAATTTGTCTCTTAAGCTTCAACTTTTCTTTCTTTACACATTTTTGCTGTCTTTACATCTCCCCTTCTTCATTATCCTCCATCGTCCCACAGTTTTCTCTTTGAAATAAATAAGAATCAGAACAATAACTTTGCATAGGTTTTTCTTCCTTGATTAAATTACTTTATATCAATCTCTACAGTAGTTTAAACATGTAACCCATGTAAACTTTATATGTTATTGCACATTTTCCTTTCAATGGAAATAGGTCTTAGGGGATTATGTACCTGTATTTCAGTATTAACAGTTCATTCTCTTTACAGAAAGAAAAGCTATAGGGTTAATTTTATTTTTAAGTATTCTTTAAAAAGACTATTTGTCAACAAATCCTAATACCTCATTTATCTACCACTTCAAAAAATATCTTTTTGTGATTTTTTGGGGTCATATTTTGAATTTCAAGTTAATTTTTTTATTGAAGTAACATTGCATTATTTCATTGTGTAAAATTCAGTATACATCATTTTAAATCATTGTATCTACTTTAATTAAGTTCACCATGATTCCAATTCTGTCCCATACAACTGAACCCTTTTTCTTCCTCTTGATAATTAAAGTTTTTGTTTGTTTGTTTTTAATTGACAGAATATACTCCTATGAGGACAGTACTGGTGTGGTTCACATTTGCTTTTCTTATAGTTCACTTTTCTTTTGTGTGGGTTCTATACTAAAAGCTTTTCATTGAATCATTGTAGTAAAACTTTAAAGATCAGTTTTGAAATACTCCCTGTATTTGTTGTAACATAGAACTCATGTTCTTAAAATTTATTTTTCCAGTAGGATAAATTGAATAAAAAGAACTTGGCATATTTATGCTAAGATAAGGCTTAACAGATCTAATGACTTTGATGACTGGTTAGTGTAAAGTTCACTTTATAAAATAAATAAAGTGTTGATCTTAATCTTAGATGTAAATGGAAAGTTATGCCCATGTTTAGTTTAGAATCTGAGTTATGAAAAACATTTATATATTAAACATGAACTTTAAATGCTGTACTTATAAATGAAAAAAGTAAAATGAAAACGGGAGATTCTTTTTTACTTAACTTCAAGCATACAATTAAAGTGAACCTTTTTTGTTTCTGTGTAAATTTTATTCAGTTAAGACTATTAGCCATGAATGAGTTTTAAATTTTTACAAATTTTGTAGCTGGTTATTTATATTATGTCCCTTAAGTGAGATATCAAATCCCATTAACACCTAGAGCCAGAATAAATCTGTCTACAGTAAAAGCAGTATTTACAAACCATCAAACTGTGAAAGCATACCAGTGTTACTGACTTAAGCCAACATTCCATAAGCTTGCTTTTAAAACTATTTTTATAATTAAATATCATTGATTATAATATCTCTATTAGTGGTAAAGATGGAAGATGCAGTTTGTAGCTTCTGTATCATATTCATTTTATCAGATCTTAGCTGGGCTTAAATCAGTCATTGACAGGGGAGAAGTTGAGAGAGGCTGAGGATCATACTGGTAGACTACCTTACCTATTTGGAGATGAGGGAGATTTCAATTTTTCTACTCACTCTACTTCCTTCTTAGTCTTGTTTGTTGTCCTTCTCTCAACAGCAGTAGGGAATGTGGGAATTGATTATAAGTTTTTTTTTTCCCCTCTTAGAGTTAAAAGAACATTTCCTGGTAAAAGTTTAGCTTCTGTGTTTTAGTATAGTAGGTTTATTATAATTGCTTTTCCTTTTGAGGCAATAGGTAAGAGACTAGAAGAAGACTTTCAGTTGCTACAGGGCTTGCTCTTGATGGAAAATGATTTTGTAACGCCATATAAAAAGGGATATGGGAGATACTGGTTCATTGTTCAGGGTTCTGTGTTAGATTTTGTTTATTATTATAGTCCCCTTTTCCAATTTCTTGGAATGCATTCTTATGCTGTTGTTTATTTCCATCTTCATTTGTGGAGTTTCTGACTATAAGGAATTGGTTTTTAGAACATTTCTTCACCTTCTTTGTGTTTCTCATTGCAATAATATAATTGAAAAAAATATTGTGTTCATTGACGTGAACTAACCCTTAAACTAAAATGAATAGCACTGTTCTCTACTCAAGGGAGGAGTGTGAGCAGGCTTAAGTCAGTTAATGTGAAAAGTTCACCAGGAGACAGTGTGTGTTTGATAATTAGGTACCTAATTATTTGGGATCTGAGTGAGTGAATTTCTGTAATTCACAGAACTGTGTCTGAAGGAGGCATACTCAGTATAGATTGTGTGATTTTTTTTTTTACCTCTCAAGTTCTTTGAGAAACTATTTAATTTATTTAGTTACCATATGTCTAAAGATTGCAACTTTAAACAAACTTGTTCTTTACAAATAGAATTTAAACCAGGATAAACATTTTGCTTTCTTTGTATTAGTTTCAGATTTTTCTTTCTCTTTGAGAAAGTTTATAAAACTTTCTTAGGGCTTAGGAAGGTGGTGACTGAAATTCTTGAAGCCCAAAGGTCTTTTCTTGGCTTTGGTAAACTGAGCTTCAATAGCATGATTAATGCAGGTTTACTGCATAATCCTGTCTGCTTCCTCTGACATAATTACAGACATCTGGACTTCCATTAATTAAGAATCTGTTTATTTTTAAGGTTCTAGTAGTAGATGCATCAGCTTGATGCCTATCACAAGGAAAAAGCATTCATAGGATAAGAGATACGTTATTTAAAATTTGTTAGTAAACAGAATATTATGTTCTTAATGTTGAGTAAGTTGAGGAGATACATACCTACTAAGGATGTACAAATAAAAAAAAAACACACACACGAATAATAATAAAAAACAACCCAAAATCAAAACTTGCTGATCTGCAATTCGGAATGGTATTCTTCCCGACAAGTCTATCGTAGTGTTCAAATTATAATGACGTTATAATATCATGAAACTGAACTTACCAAAAAATTGTGTTTTGGAGGAAACTGTCAGGCCCATACAGACAAAAGAGCCAATCTTTTATCTGGAAACGGTAGAGATTTACAGCAGTGTAGAGCCTTTCTAAAAGGAAATAATGATTAATAGCTAAAGTGTTTCTGCAGTATTCATGTGCACATTTCTTATGTTTATTTGCATAATACCCGTTACTGTGGAAAATATAAGCTTGGAAAGTTAAGGTACCTAACTTTTGGAAATTCTGAAGGACATTTTCTCCAAACAAATTATTGAAGTTTGGAGAAAAACTCATTTCTTTGTGGTTTGGTGATGCATTTTGACATAATTACTGAGAGCCCTTGGACATAAAGGTAAAATCTAAGTTCCTTTTTAGTAATTTTTTAAATAGTTTATATGCCATAAAATACACAGCTCCAGTTTTAGAAAATTTTTAAAGTTGTACAACAGTCATCACATCTCAACATGTGAAAACTGTCACCCTCCAGTAGCCTTCTTGCCCTTCTGCTCAATTGCTGTACCTACCCAGTCTCAACCAGCCACTGATGTATTTTCTATCTATGTGTTTTGTCATTTCTAGAAATTTGACATTAGTGGAATCTGTAGTCTTTTGTGTCTGACTCATTTAGTACAGTGCTGTTCAGTAATTTGAATGAATGAATAAAGCAGGAAAACTTTGAATTTAGAATCAGTAGATTTGAATACTAGTGTTTTGGCCCTGCCACCAAATGTGTTAACTAGGGAAACACACTAGTTGCTTCCGGGTCTTTGCTTCTTTCTCCATAACATCAGTTATTTTGATTTCCTTCTCTTTCAGTTTATATAGGTGGACAGACACAGTGACATTTTCCTAGGAGGTACCTTATAACTCATCCCCTTAAGAATAATCACTGTGTGTTTTTCTCTGTCAAAATGAGGTTTATGCTTTAACAGGTATTTTGACAGTGAACAACTTTAAGGCTGTCTTGAAGAATCAAGATGACTAATTTTTTTTTTTTTTTTTGAGACTAGGTCTCACTATTTTTGCCCGTGGAACCGCAGGCTCACATTGCCTGGGGTACCACAGACTCAAGCAATCCCCAGCCTCAGCTTCCCAGGTAGCTGGGATTACAGGCGCGCACCACCACGTCGGCCCCAGGTGGGACTCGAACCGCGATCCCTAGCCCCAGCTGCTTCATAGGCTGAAGTTTACAGGCACGAGCCACCGTGCTTGGCTCAAGATGACTAATTAAACTTTTACTTGGACTTTTTTTTTTGGTACATGTGTACAGCTTTGAGAATAGGACTACTCATTAACTGCTGAGTTAATAAAGATTTTTTTAAGTTGACTAATTCTCAAATTAGAGCTTTAACAAGATTTAGGTTTCTTATGAATGTAAGTAAAGGCTATGTTTTTTTAGTTATTTTTTGCTTTGGGAGTAGAAGATGTGTTGAAGTGATTTTAGTTAACTCTGAGTCATAATGGACTTGTGACAGCTGCATGGGGTTAGACTGTTTTTCTAAGAAGAATCAAAGGAAATATATGACAACCATTGGGAAGACTGTCTGAGGGCTCATCTGGGGTAAAACTGATAGGTCACATTCAGGTGAAAAACTAAGAGATTAAAAAAAAATACATAGGAAATTACAAGTAGGGTATGCATGTGTATATGTTTTTGCTAAGGAATAAACAGCTGAGTATATTGGTAAAGGTTACATGCCAAAGGACATTGTGCCTTTCAGTATAGCATAGAATAAAAAATGGCATTGAGTAGCAACTTAAATCTAAAAAATGATAGTACAGTAACTGCTTTCAAGTATTCAGTAATTTGACACTTAAAAGTTATCAGGGCTTCTTACATGACCTATCATAGTAGGAAGAATGGCTATGAAATGATTGAATTTTTATTTTACCATATGTGCTAGAATATATGAGTGATAATCTGCAGAACAGATAATGTGGAGGTGAGTGTTGCTATAAATATATTTTAATGATGGTGTTATTAAATCAGCAAAAGAAATTTTGCTTCATGCTGTATAGACACTTTTTGTTTCTATAAAGTGGTATTTCTAATTTAGGTAGGCCACTTTATAATAACCAGAAATATCCCCAAATCAGACCTTTTTTTTTTTTGGAGACTAGGTCTCACTATTTTTGCCCATGGAACTGCAGGCTCTTGTTGCCCGAGGTATCACATACTCAAGCAGTCCCCAGCCTCAGCTTCCCAGGTAGCTGGGATTACAGGTGTGTGCTACCATGTCCAGCAATTTTTTTTGGAACTAGGTCTTGCTACCTGTCCCAGGCAGGACTCGAACCGCGATCCCTAACCCTGGTTGCTTCATAGGCTGAAGTTTACAGGCACGAGCCACCGTGCCCGGCCCCTCAGACCTCTTTTCAACAAATGAAGAGTTTGTCACTTTTGACAATATTACAAAGATTGTGTTAAGAACTTAAAGGAGTTTTAAAAGTTGAATTCTGAAACTTTTCACGCAATGACAACATCTTAGAAAAAGTATGGGGCTTTCAAAGTGACTTTTCATGACATTACTATTCTTTTGAATATATGCTATGTGACAGTCATTTTTGAATGTCCCATTGAACTTTTAATAGCTATAAAGTACCTAAATATGAATTATGTAATTGGAAAAATTTCAGTATAAAGAAGCGATATGTCTATAACTTTTGAAGTTTCTGAATGTTAAGGATGATCATAATTTATGTTTTCCCAATTTTTTGTTTTTACCATGGTAACTGAGCAACTCAATTTAACATTCCTATTGGTTATATATTTCTCTTAAGTATTTGTTTTTCAGAAAATAGATATTAAAGATTTCTTAAGTAATAAAATAGTACTTTTAATATTTAAGCAAAGCATCAGAGCAAGATTGGAACTGCACTAAAGCAGTAAAAATGATGAATCTATGAGTTTTGTGACATAAGAGGGAAAAAAATAGAGTAACAGCATGACTTGGATTAGATGTAATGGTTGTTTTTATAAATGAATAGCAATCAAATCAAACAGACTAACGAGTTTAGTTACTTCTAGTTAAGTGAAAATGAGATAAGCAGTTAATTAGGAAATGTGCTCCAGAATACTTGTATATTGGTTGGCGGAACTTTTTTAATTCACTTTCTCCAGAGGTTCCCTTTCTAGTCTCCAATTCCAGGATACTGCTCTCAGGCTTCATAGATTGTTTTCATTTACTTTTTGGGGGAAAAAAGAGTAGTAAGATTAAAACCATCCAACTGAAACTTATTCAGCTTTTCCTTTACTTCTATCTAAATTGTGTAATTCACCCTTCCCTCTTCCTACCTCATACCTTGTCAGGAATGTGCCCTTTAGACTTTCATGACAGCTTACTTGCTGGCTACTTATTTTATCCCTTTGCCTGTTAGAATATTGTATTGGTTCACTAGTTAATGAATGCCTTTATAATTTTTATTTCAATCTTCCTAATAGCCTTAATGTTAAGCATTTAATGGTAAATATTAAAAAACAACCAGCCCCCCCTCCCCTTTGCTTATTCTCTACCCCTCCTTCCCCATCCCATTTCTGGTTGTTTCCCAACAGACCAAATGATAAAGCAATATTTCTGTTGTTTTTATTCTGCTATCTTGCCCTAGTAAAAACTACTGTTTTTTTTTACCAGGGAATTGTCAAGTGGGGCCTTTTTTTTTAGTCTTAATTTTCACCTTTTAATTCTATCAGTTTTGCCTACTTTAACCCTTCTTCCTCTGCACTATAACTTTGTAGACCTCCTGACCAGTCTTTTCATTCACCTTGTCTTTTAAACATGTTTTATCCACTTTATTTGCCTGGATCCTTTTTCTCAGAGTGTTACCTGGTTATTTGGCTCCAGTGAGCACCTCCTACAGGTGACTCCTTGCTGTAGCTGGAAACTTAGGTTTCCAGCTACAGAGCACTCTGTCACATTGTCACGCACAGCATACTCAAAGCTGATTTTCTTCATTTGCTTTCTCCTAAAATGTATTCTAACTTTCCTTTCTCTTCTATTGACTTATTCAATCACCATTAAGTTCTTCCTCTCCTTTTGGAAACAAATCAAATGCCCCAAAACATGATTGGCTAAAAAAATGTACATGTACACAATGGAATACTACGCTTCCATCAAGGAGGACAAACACATGTCATTTGCAGCAACATGGATGGAACTAGAAAGACTCATATTAGCAGAAATAAGTCAAAAAAAAAGAGAAGTACAGGATGGTCTCACTTATATGAGGGATATAGGGAAAATCAAACAAATGAATAAGAACGAATGAAAACAACCAATGGGACTGAACAGTGGAGGGAGAGAGGAGGAGAGGGAAGAAGGCGGGGGAGGTGAAGAGCACAAAAGATCAGGATGGTTAACAATTGTTAGTGAAGTGGGGAAGCCCTGGGGTACACAATAATGGAATAATGTAATATAAATATACATATATGCAAATTTTTAAAAAATTTAAATTAAATAAAAAAAAAGAAAAAAGAAAGGACAGGGTTATTAGGGAATGGAGAAAAAAAGAGAGCCATCTGCATAGTGCTAAGCAGGCAGGAGAGCTGCTTCTCCCCAGTATAGAAATTGTACTGATTCCTTTTTTTTCTTAATTAATTTTTTTATATATGTGTTTTACATCTTTGTATTCCTTGGGGACCACCTACCACCTTCTCTCCCTGACTCCTCCCTCCCATCTTCACCTTTCCTCACCCCCCCCACATCCTGACCCCTTTTATGGAATTTTTATGTACTTGTCTATGGCCTAAATTGTCAACCGGAATAAATTTTATAATAATAATAATAAAAAAGTTCTTCCTCTCCTATATAAAGTTGTCGAACTGAATTCTGTTACTACAGTGTTTGTCTACTTTGTCTGCCCTTCTATTTCCTTTTTTAGGTGTTATTATCACTAAATATAAGTAATTATAATTAGTAATTGTATTGTAGGGAACTCTGTTAGGGCGTGGTAGATGCTGTAGACTATTGAAAAAGGTGACATTTAACCTTGGTATTAAAGAATAAGGGACATTTCATGTAGAAAAACTGAAGAAGGAAGGACTTATTAGAAATGTATTTATGTTGTCAACTCTTTTAAGACTTTTCCTTTAATCCTTACTGCATATGCATGCTTCTTCTTGCTATATGGTATATATTGCCATTCTTCAGCTTCTGGTAAAAACTCTCTTATTCTCTCTGGGTTCTCTTCATTTCTTTTCTAAATAAACCTTTTATTACACTTTCTATGTTGCCTACACTTGGGTCAAAAAGTGCATAAAAGTCACACTAGGCCACCCCCAACTTCTTTTGGAGCTGATGCGTGTAACAGGAAGAACAGAGATAGTACAGTTTAGGAACAGACAGACTGAAGAACTAAAATGTTGTCTTTATTTTACTTTCCATTTCCTGACTTCACTTCTTTCTGTGTGTTGGTCTTATTTTCTGCTAAAGCCTTATGTTAGAAGGCTTTGTTCAAGGCTGAGATGGATGGTCTCAGACTCAGCAGGGACCTCATTTTCCAAATGAAGCCTTCTAACCTTCCAGGGCACATCCTTGGCCTAAGCATTATGGGGAATTATCTTTGACATTGTCAACACAACCACAAGGGTCAGTTCTCCAAAGAATTGGAGTACTGCTAACCAGAGAAATGGAGGAAAGATTGTGAAGTAGGAGAGGAAAAAAATTACCCACTGTCCTTAAAACAGAGGAGGAGGAAGGAAAAGAAGGGAGTGGTGATAACAGGGAAAAAGAAATACATAGGAGAGGAAAGTGGATAGAAGGAAGGGAAGCAGTATCAGTTGAAAATTTGTTGTGTGGTAAACCTTGTGTTAGGTAGTACGCTTAGTGGAGGCAGCTGTATTATCTTCAGAGGATAACCATTTTTAAAACCAGTAGTTTAAAAAATATTTTTCTCATTTGGGCATATTTCCTTTATTCCTCCACTTGTTAAAATTATTATCTCAAAAATTTACTTTTAGTAAAAGTCACAATTTATGACTTACGTTTTTGTGGTTTTGCAAAGAATATGTATTCCTCACCCTCCAGATAGGTACTTCTGCTTAATAGTTATTTTGATTTTTTCAGACTAAAATAAATGGAATCATATTACTTAGACTGTTGGGTCAACCTCTTAGCGATCCATCTGGGATTCATTCATGTTGTTGTATGTATTAGTAGCTTTTTTGCCTTTTTTATTGCTACGTAGTAATACATTGTACAGTATACATTGTATTATATTACATTGTACTGTGGTTTGTTCAAAAGATGTTTGAGTTACTGCTAATTTTTGGCAATTATGAATACAGCTGCTGTAAACACTTGAGACCAATTATTTATGAATGTAAGTTTTCATTTTACTTGGATAAAAAATACCTAGGAATGGGATTGTTGAATCAAGTGATAAATATATGTTTAATTTTATGAGAGACTGCCAAAGTGCTATACTGCTTTGGAGTCCCACCAGCAGTGTATGAGGGTTCCAGTTGCTCTATATCTTTGTTAACAGTTGGTATTGTCAGCTGAAAACATTTTTCTGCAGCTCTTTTAGTAGGCATATATGATCATGGTGCTCATTTGCACTTTCCTAATGACTAATAATACTGAGTATATTTTCATGTGCTTCAAAATACCGTTCTTTAATATTTTGAAAATATCTGTTTTTTAAAAAAAATTGCAGTTTTTCTGAAATGATAGCAAATAACCTATATCAGGTCTTTGATAAGCATTTGGATTAGGGCACAATCCAAATTCATTCATATGAAATGCACAATTCATTCATATGAAAAGAAACAAAACAACTCTGAAGTTCTGCAGTTCAACAATTCTCATTATATATTAATACTCATTACTTCAAAATTGTTGGTGATTAGGTCCCATGGATAACTTGAGTACTATCAGCTAAAGAATTTAGAAATCATTTTTGTTGTTTCTCTGAAGTGTAATTTTGTCCAGAAACTGGTTCTGAAGAAAGACCCCGTCGACACTATGTTTAATGGTTCAGAAGAACTGGGAGACTGAAAGGCCTATATATAGATACCCAGTACTGCCTTTTACCTCATGAGTCACCTTGGGTATTTTATCTAACCCTTTCAAGCTATTTTTGAGCCAGTAAGGTAGTGTTGATAATATCTTCCTTCAGTGTATGTGTTAAGAATTATTAATGATGCAGATAAAAATACCTGATGCTATAGATCTCAAATTGCAACTCTTTTTAGTTCTATTTCTTACCACTACTTACTGTTGATTACTCTAAAGGTATACTGTGTGTGTGTGTGTGTGTGTGTGTGTAAATACACACATCTATATATATCCCCCCCGGCAGATGTTTAGTGTACCAGCAAAATAGAAGAAGAACTTGAAAAAAATTGAAAGCATTTAATGTCTGATATTATTTTTTTTGAAGTAATCAGGAAAGAAATAAGAATTTTTGGACTAACTTAATTTTCATTGTCTAATATTCAATAGAGAAATGGGACTAGGGGTTGGGGTTTTAATATTATTTTTATGTTTTATGTTTGGGGACCCTGTAAATATTTTAATTAGGTCCTAACACCACCACTACCAACACTACCACTGCTACTGCCATCATCACCACCACCACCATCATCATCATCACCATCACCGTCACCTTCACCATCACCCTCACTGCAGCCATGTTAAAGAAAGACTTTGAAATATAACGCCTACTGTATAGGGGTTTAGAAATGCAGTTTACTTGTTGGAGACAAGAAGATAGACAAATGAACACTAGTTGACATCACTAGGTTTGTCCAGTGAAGTGAGAATATTTGAGGTCCCAGGGAATTTTGTAAGATTTGTGAAAATATAATTTTTTCCATGATGATTACTTTTATAATTTCATGGTGATTACAGTTAACTCCTAACAGGAAGGTGTTCTCAGATGATTTGTCTTAAGAATGAATGAATGTTATAGGGAGAGAAGTTTACTAAAACAATGGAGTGAGTGAGGGATGGTGGTAGTGCTGTTTTGGCTTGTTAATTAACTTAGAAGTCTTCACTGTAGAAGAGCCCTAGTGTGATTTTGTTTAATTTTAAACTTTCTCTCCACCTTGGTGTTTGTTTGTTTAGACATGTTGTTTCATGCCTTTATGTACTAAGGAGGTTTTACAACATACTTTGTTATTTCTCAAATGGAATTTTTTTGTAATAATGTGAAGTAGAGAAAGAAATGGTATAAGAAGTAGAATTAAAGGTACTATCCTTTTTCTCCGTTTTTTTCCTTCTTCCTTAGGTAAGCATACATGAAAAATTATTTCATTTTGATCATTTTGTAGCTTGATGTTAGGAAAAGAAAGTTGGTATTCACATATGTTATCTTCCTCTTCCTTTCTTGCTTTTGACATCTACTATGGCATGTTTTCTTTTTCTCAAGTTAACAGAAAGCCTAGCTGTTTAGTGCTTAGTATCTTAGCTTATTTAGCTATTTAGTATCTTTACTTGCTGTAAGATTTAAGTGTAAATTTCTATTGCAGATAGAAGTGACCTTGAAAAGATCTGGTCAAGTGCTAAGTAGGTGGAAGTGTGTGATACTTCTGAAAATTCAATTAAAGGAAGAGATGTACTCTTATCTTTTTCTCTAATTTCCAACTTAGAAAATGAGAACACGGGGTCCCATAGAATGGGTAGCTGGAAGGACAGTGTATTTTGATGGCGTGGTGGAGCAGCCCAGGACCACCTATTTCCACATTATGTGTAAGAGAAAAATAACATATATTTTGTTTAAACCACAGTTAATTTAGAGTTTTCTGTTATGCATAGCTGAACCTGCAACCCTTGAGCATCTTCAGGCAGCTCCTCTTTTGCTTCCTGATCTGTGGTTGAAGTCTTGTGCCATCCCTGTCCCGTCTGCTCCCAACAGTTTTCATACTGTTTGTTCACAAGAATAGCATTTGCAATTAGAAGCTGCTATAAATGCTAGTTATGTAATTTCTGAAAGTTTAATTACTTCAAAGAAACATTTTAGGCAGGAATATAAAAAAAACATGTACAGTTATAATGCTATATTTCCTAATGAAAAATATAATTTCTAAAAACACAATGTATAGCTATTTAAGTCCTCTCTCCTCAGCCTCCATATAGTGGGAACTTAGATTGTGGTTTGGTTAATTGACTAGCAGCAATTCGTTAAGTGATTATGTCTACATCACTAATACCCTTCTTCTTACCTGCCTCTTTTAGAAAACTCATCTTACCTCTAATCTGGTTACTTGATCCAATTGGAAGCTTTTTACTGGCACAGTTATTACTTTCAAGGTGTTTATGTGACACAAGCAAATACTATGTTTGTTCTGAGTTCTTGGAACTGTGCCTATCAGGGAAAGAGGTCTTCTGTAGTCTTGAGGCTATAAGTCAATGGAAAAGCTGGCTTAGGAGAGTCATACTAATACTCAGAAACAAATAGAGATGGAGGGAATAAATTTTGTTGTTTTCTCAGAATATGATCATTAACCTCATCTGAGCTAATTAGAATCTCTTTATTAGTAACTTCTGATACTTTACACTTGAGACATAATTTCAAGTCAGACTGTTGGGTACTTGAACTGGAGCATTAAAATTGAAGAAACATAAGTTTCTTTAAAGCCATACTCCTAAGTATAAATATATTTAAGAAAAATTAAGGGGGGGGGTTAAAACTATGTTGTCATTTTAAACAAAATGCTTGCCTGCTCTAAAATTTGTATTGTTTCAGTTAATCAAGTAAGTCACTCATTTGGTAAACTAAAGTCCTTTATAGACAAGAAAGGAAACTTACAAGTTTTTCTTTATTGATGCAGATTTTTTTAAAAAGGGTAAACAAATCCATGCTAATACAGTAGCAACATCAAAAATACACAAAACCACCTTATGCATGGAAATCATCATATAAGTGCCGAGCACGAATTTGGCACTTAGATCTTTTTAAAGATTGAAAATGATCTTTTTATTTTAGGAGTACAAATATATGGTGATGGGCCTGTTGTGGCAGCATACATTTGAACAGATGTCCACCTGTAGGCCTAAAACAGTGATGTAAACAGTTACCTTAATTTAAAGAAGAAAAAGAAAAAGGAATAGCTATGAACCAGTAGCTATGTAGGTTCTCTGAAGTTTCGATTGGTAAATAACAGATAGGATTTATAACACACGGTTAAGTCCTGATCATTGATGATAATAATGTCTTTTAAATTCAGACAATATTTATGTCTTTCTGAATGGAAAGTAGTGACAAGATTAACTGTGGTTTCTTAAGCAACATTATGTACTTTTTAAAATTAGAACTAGAGATTTTTTTCTTAGTCTCTGTTGTTAGACCGATAGGCAAATGAAAGAGAATTGGTTAAAGGTGATGAAATACTTTATTTTTGCCACATTGGTTAAAATATAAATGGGTGAAGAAGTTCATCTGAATGTCCTAGTATAGAGAAGGGAGAAGGCAGTCAAGGCAGAGAGAAATTACATTGCTAGACATGTTATTCTTGAAAATAGACTATAGTCACCCAAAGTATTTCCCCCTTCTCAAGACACTATAGTGATTTTCCTGCTGCCTGTTTTGAACTTTGCCTACTCCTTTAGTGAAAGTCTTTTTAGATGATGTTTGTTTTGTGTTGTTTCTGCTCCTGTACTGTCTCATTTTCTAATTTTTTTGTCAGTACTGCTACCCAGACTTGACAGGAAGGCATGTTTTCTTATAAATTTATATCACCTCTTTTGAATGGGAAACATAAACTATCTTAAAGGTCTGCCTAATCTCCTGTTTGCTGAAACAATTCAGTAATTTGTTCAGTAAATGTATGTTTATTGAGCAAGTATTATGTGACAAACACTGTTGTAGATTCTGGTCATGTCAATAGTAACTAAGTTGCTTGAAGACAAGATGTTTTAGTTATTAGGTACTAAAGTTTTACCCTTTCTATTTATAATTTCAAACTCCAACTTTCAGAACAGTGATATTCTCAGTCCTTTATCTTTGACTTCAGATGTTTCCATGGACAGCGTTCCTGATCTGCTTTTTGTTAACAAATAGTACAGTTTATAAGTGAATGCTTAATTAAGTTCCTTAGAAGTTTATAATAATGCTTAATTAATGCTTAATTCTTTACTTTTATTTAACTTTTAAGATAGTAAATGTGATCTCTAAAAACCTCTGATGATATTTTATTTTTTTTAAGGGATATTTGAACTTAGGGATTTAGACATATTTAGATTTTAATTCATTGCAATTAATATGATTAATGGAGCTCAAATTATCCCATCACTGACCAGTGGGAGCCTCTTTAAAAAGTTTCTGGATCCTTTTACATGACCCTAGAAGTCTTGGATAGCATTATTGTTACTGATGTGACAGGTTGTTCCAGGCTTCTGAACTTTCTGCTTTCTGTGAAATCAGATTTATCTTCCCCCCAAATCTTTGACAATGGAGATAATTATATAATCCAGTTAATACTAATTGAAGAGAACTTCAACTGAGAGGTAAAACCAGTAAAGGCAACTTTGATTTGGCTTAAAATAGTTCCAGGAATAGCTCAGTATTTTTTGAATGGATGTGAATATCTTTGATTTTTATATCCACCCCTCTAAACACCCAGCAAAGTGCGTGGGTCCTTGATGCTCAGTAAATGCTGTAAAGTGAATATGATCATGGTCTTTGATAACATACCTTACTCTACAATATGCTCACAATGTGATCTTAAAGTGAGAAGTTGGTTTACCAAACTTCTGCTTCTCTTATATGAAAAATAGATTAATAAACTAGGGTTGTTGGTAAGAGGTTTAAATAAAATAATTTTACATCAATTAATAGCTTTTATTAATTAGTATAGTGGTTGGTATGCTTATTACATGCAAGTGCTTAGATGCTTAATACAATAAAGCTATAATAATATTACTGCTGCTGGGTTTATGTGTTTTCTGCAACTGACTGTCTAAAAGTATTTTATTTAATATCAGTGAAAAACCAAATCATGGAGTATGTATTTCTTAATTGGTGGATGAAAGCAGCCCAGTAGTAGTTTTGGTAGCAAAAATTAAGAAACTTGGCAGTATAGATTTCCTTTCTTAAAGACATGTGTAGATAGTAGCTGTGCGTATTAATAATTTGAGCCATATTTTAGCAAGTTGCATGTATAAATAATGTTTACAAAATGGGTTATTATATATTATAGTTTTATGCTCCTCAAGTAGAGACAAAAATATGTGTTTTCTACAGTAGACTGTATTAATTTATAATATAGTCTTTGACTTAAAAACATTCTACATTTAAGTGCTCTGCTCTGTGGAATAGAAATTGCCTGGAAAATGAGTGATACAAATATGGAGGAATTCTTTTAGGTAATTGTTTATATTTTCCAGCAGGTACTATTAATTTCTTTAACTCCAGATTCTGCTGCTGAATACCTGCCTCTCTACAAGGCTGCCATGATGCATTGTTAGGCATTTCAGTTCTCACTGACAAACAAGGAAGCAAACGAATTTCTAAGATCACAATTTAGAACTCAGAATATTTTCTCTCTTTTTCTCTCTCTCATTCTCTCTCGTACTTATAAATGGTAGCTAGATGTAATTGATAAATTGCTATTTAAGTGTGGGCTGGCCTGGGACTAGAATTACCATTTTTTTTGCATTGTTTTCATAAAAAAGGAAAGTACATTCTAAATTTTGATTAAGCTTTGGAATAAATAACCTGTTTACTCATGGTGGGCTGCCTGTTTTTGTATATGAGAACCACATAGCTTGTCAGTTATTAAGCAAAAAAATGTTTGGTGGAGAGATAGATATATATATATACCTGATTTTGAGGTTAAGCTATATACTGAGGATAATTTAGTTTTATGTAATTGATACTGAATGATGTATTACTTTTATTTTGTTAATGAATTTTTAAAGATTTTAATTTGTGTAACTTGTTAGAAAAATGATTTTTTTAAAATCTGTTTTTATTGAGGTAACATTGGTTTATAATTCTGTATATGATTCAGAATTATAGGATCACACCTCTTCAGATTTATGTTATCACAACACAACCACAAACAAGGCACCCCATAATCCTTTACTGTAGTCTGTCTTCCCTTTCCCTCATGGGTAAACCTCAGTTTTATAGGTATTTCTAGGGTTTGAAAAGTTATGATTTTGGAGTCAGATCTGAGTTCAAATTTTAGCCCCAATATTTACTAACTGAATTTATCTCCTCAACTGTAAAATGGAGATAATAATTACAGGTGATTCTAAGATTTTAAATGATTTAATAATAGTCCTCATAAAGTGCTTAGTCAAGGTACTTAGTACACATTAAGTACTCAATAGCATATAATTAGATCCTTATTTCCTTGCAGTTAGTATTTAGCAACTTGACATGCATAAAAGTGAGCATTATACTGAACTATAGTACAGAATTATATTTTAAAAGGCATAATAGTAAATAAGTGTGTGATAATGTATATTATGTTTTGACTTAGATAAAAAAGATGGTTTATCTTGATTTTTCATATTGTAATGATGTTCATTAAAAACATTTATTAAGTACTTATGAAAAAAGCTCAAGAGTCAAGAAAAGACAATGAAAAATAATGTACTATTCTTCAAATTATTTTATATAGTAATGCTTGCTTGGTAGTCAGTCTTTATGGAGCTATTGGTTGAATTTTTTTATTTACAGGTATAAAATAGTAAACTTTATTCTTCTGAAGTTCAAATGGATCAATGGCCAATACTTACCTACAAAGCTATTTCAGTGAAAGTGAAGTAGAAATCTTAGAATGTTTATGAATTTGGCAATTGTTCTCCTGTGAACCTGATGATATAAGTAGACTTTTTCAGTAGTCTAATGTTTACAGTCTAGTTTCAGGTTAACAGTCAAAACACAATTAAACAATAATGTTCTTGGCCTTTGACCCTGAAAATGGTCTCTGTTAACAAATGCTTCCTTTAAGCTATGCTATTTGTCAAGGCCATAGTAAATATGAAATGCCTATTGAGAAAAAATGAGAAAAAATTTCTTGATGGATATCATGTACTTAAAAACGTGTAGCCTGGTTATGTAGAGTTAGGTTATTGGTTTATTCTTCCTCAGCTTCTCTTAGCTTTCATTTTCTTGTCTCCTCACTCCCTTCTCTTCACATCCCTCTTTTCTGTCTCCTTTTTCCCACCTTTTGTGTTTTCCATTTCCTTTCCTCCAGGGAAATCTACTGAGTTTCTTTTTTCCAACTTATGAAACATTTCAGACATATTAGAAAGTCCACTAAATCAAGACAGTTCCTACTACCAATGAAATTAAGCAGATGTTAACTTTTTTTTTTTTGCAATACCTAGTTTATCTTTCATTTTTCTAAAAGGACAGAGACAAGCACAGGGGTACCTGACTTTTTGTACACTGCAGTGTCTTCAGGACTTTGAAGGGTGCTTAGCTCTTGGTGCCCAACAAATACATAAGGAGATCAACAAAGTAGAACCAACATTCTTTTCAGAGAGAAGCATAAAAATCATCAAATGTCAGTGAGTCAGCAGTGCTTGAAGAAACTTATCTTCAGTGTCAGAGGTAACAAGAGAGACTTGGTGAAAATCGAAAGTTTTTATTGTCATTGAGACCCTGGACATTCATTAAAAGCATTAGTATTTTACCTTAGCACACATCACAAGAGAAGCAGTGTGAAAGAGTTGAGACAGACAACTCTTGAGTTTGTTTTGCACTTAATCGTGTCATTGCATGTTATGTTTTAGTTTCTTCATTCCTAGAGATGAACAAAGAATTTAGAAGGTTGTGAGAATTAAATGGGTTAATGCATGTGAAGAAATGAAACACTTAGGAAAATCTCTGGCACATAGTATATGCTAAAAAGATTATTTTGCCTTGTAGTGTTACTGCTATCAGATGATCCGGGCACTGTATATGGCTCCTTAAAAATCTTCTGTGGATTGTCTCTTTTGCCTAAAAAAGAAAGGAAGATGGGAAGGAGGGAAGAAGGGAGAGAGAAAGGGAAGGAGGGAGGGAGTGAAAGAGGCAGGGTAGAAGGGAGGGGTGGGGGAGCTCTTCTATCTGTCAGCAATGTGTGCTGGTTTGAACTGTCTCATAAACTCTGAAGATATAAACAATATCATTGTTTGCTTGTTTTTTTTTTAATCTCAGCAGAAATAGAATTTTAAACGTTCTCAGCAGTTTAGAATTTATTTACTTTTTAAAAAGGAAGATGTTACTATAATATTACCAGTGAAAATTAAGCAGTGTGAGTTTTAAGATGAAAATGTATTTGTTGGGATTTTATTCACATAGCTACTTATTTAAAAAAACTGATAAACTTTGTTCACCTGTCATAATTTTATAGATTTGAAAGGATGATTGTAATAGCTACCAAGTAAATGGTTTTGAATTTTAGAATTATTCCTGTTCTTGGCAGTACTGATTAGCAATATTTTATGCAGTGAATGTCAGCATAATAACAAGGGAGTACTGCACATTTTGTTTTCTTCTTTGAACATTTCTTCTTTGAGCATTTAGCTTATCCAGGTAAAACTGTTGAACATTTCAGCATTAATGATACATAGGAAGAGAGAAATTTGCAATGAGCAAAAATCTAGGGGTTCTAAAATTTACTTCTACTAATGAAAAAAGTTTGATTATTTCCTGATGGAAAATAATGTTTTAAGACAAATGTCAGTGTTTAGATATATTTTTTAAAATTTTGTTTTATTTAGATTGAATTAAATGGGAGATAGGCCAATAATAATTTTTTTGTTTTTTAGTCCTTATTTCATATTCTGTAGAGTGTATCAGTCTGTTGTCCTATAGCAATGGTTTTCAAACTTTGTTCTTAAAAACCTGTTTAAAATTCTTAAAAATTTTTGAGGGGACACTGTAGGAAACTTTTTTCTTTTAAGCTCTAGTGATATTAACTGCTTTCTAGGATTTAAAACTGAGATGTTAAATGTAATTATTAACTCATTAAAAGTAATAAACCCTTTGTATGTTTATGTAAATAATATTTTAAAATATATAGAATAATTTCCAAACCAAGATCTGTTAATGAGTGGCTTTGCATTTTTCCCACATCTTTTTAATACCTGACTTAATAGACCATATCTGGATTTTTATATCTGCTTTTGCATTTCAGTACATTGTGATACGTGATTTCGGTGAAGTATATGGAGAAAATATGGCCCGACATACAGATATAGTTGGAAAGGGAAAGTTATTTTGAAATCAGGTCAAAAGGACAGAAGCTGCCAGGAAAATGAAAAGTCCTTAATGCCACAAGTGGCCAGTTATTTCATCCTGAGTACCCTTTAGTCCGAAAGTCCCAAACACATGTCCAAGATGGTGCCCCCTCCAAACCTGCAGGCACCCTGCAAAGTCCAGTCCTTCTTCTGCATCTTCTCTTTGCTTCTCTCTCCAGCATTTTGAGCTGCTCCACTTCTTTAAGGCTCTTCAAACTTTTTTAACAGATGCTGATGCAAAATTAGCTTTCCAAATATGCTGCCTTGCTGCGGTTTCATGCATTTCCTTTACTAGGCCTACCTTTGGGATGTCTAACCACATTTACCAGACCTGCCCTCAGCAGCTCCTGATCTTCCTCCACCTGCCATTCTAGCATCTGACTCCATACCAGCTATGTCCCTGCCTGGACACTCTCCCACCATGATGTCTTATTACCTTCAGCTCACTCTTCGAGGTAGCTTCCCTTAACAGGCCATGTGAGCCTGGTCTCTTGGTCTGCCATTCTTGTCCCCTTTTTCTCCTCCTTTCTCCTTGCTCCCCCCTTTTTATACACTCTTCCCACTTCCCATTTTCTCTCCCAGTTCTTTCAAACTCCGCCCACCGGAGTGTTTTAGCATCAATACAATTTTTAACTGTGTCACTACCTCATATCAATTTTAGCTTTGTAGATGATTATGGGTTTCTTAATTCCTAATTCCCTAGTATAATGTTCATGTTGAGTATCTTTTCATATGCCCAGTCGGCATCTGTGTACATCTTCTTTGGTGAAGTGGTCTGTTCAGATCTTTTGTGCATTTCATAGCCAGGCTGTTCGTTTTCTTATTGTTGAGTTTTAAGAGTTCTTTATGTTTGTTGGATATCTGTTCTTTATCAGTCGTGTGTTATATAAGAAATTTTTCCCCCTACTTTGTGGCTTGTGCTTTTATTATTTTAAGCATGTCTTTTCAGAGCAGAAATTTGTGGTTATAATGAAGTACAACTTACCATTGTTTTCTTTCATGGATCATGCTTTTGGTATTGTAGCTAAAAAGTCATTACCAAACTCAGGGTCATTAAGTTTTTTTCTTTGTTATCTTCTAGAAGTTTTAAAATTTTATATTTAGATCTGTGATTCATTTTGAGAATAATGAATAATAAGAGATAAAATGTTGATATTCATTTTCTTGCATGTGGATGTCCAGTTCTAACTACTTTGTTGGAAAGACTTTTTCTCCTTTGAGTTTACTTTTGTCCTTTTGATAGTTAATTATATTATTGGTGTATTCCTATATTTTTTCTTGGTTGGTTTATTTATCTTTTGCCAGTCTTGGTTATTATAGCTTTGTGTTAATATTTTGAAACTGAATAAAATTAGTCTTCTGATCTTTTGCCTTTCTATATAAACTTTAGTCACTTTGCCAGCGTCCACAAAATAACTTGTTGGAACTTTGATTGGGATTGTGCTGACTCTTACTTGGAAGAATTGACATTTTCTTATCATTGAGTCATTCCCTTAGTGGATATGGAATTCAGATGTATCAGAGGTAGGTGAAGAAGAGGTATCATGTGAGCATATTGATAGTATCTCTCCTTTACTTTTGGCCTAGGAAGAGCTTTTAAAACCTGACAAATCAAGAAGTGGTAAAAGAAGTATTTGATACAGTTGATTTATATAAAAGTACTTTTTTTTTTTGTCTAAAAGATTTCTGGTTTCCAGTTTGTAACTGTTTCTATTTTTACAAAAAAAAAAAAAAAAGGCTGAAAAAACTTAAAGTCATCAGCGCTTAGATCCACTACAGTACAAAAGTCACATGCAAAATGGATCCCCTCAGAATTGGAGAGTATTACAGAGAATTACACCTTGAGCAGAAGTCAAGAAGCTGAAGTGCAACTGGAGTCATTATGACTGAAGAGAAAGCATAAAAATAGTATTTGGTTAATTGTTGGAAGTTCAGTGTAGACAATCTTGAGTGTTAAAAATTCTAGAAGGACCCAGTCATAGGGAGGCCTCTGTACTTGGCTGAGGTTATTTCTAAGAGCACTGTGAGGTTCTCTGGTGAGGCTATCCTACTGTAGCAGGCAGGGGAAAAGTCAAAGGAAACATTTTTAAAAATCATTTTTTATCTAATTAATCAGGGAAATGGGAAGTATTTAATTCAGGCTTCCTCTAGTTTTTGTCTAGAGGGGAATGGGGTGCTGATTTTTGTGAGTGTCACAACCTGGGGCATAAACTCACTAAAAGATTGATAGGTAATCATAGTACTATAGAATCCTTCCTTTCCCCATCCATACTTTACCACCCTATCAGTAAGGCTCCTGTCTAATGGGTGAAATACAACTGGAAGAAATTGTGTGTTCTTTATTAAGAAATCTCTAGGGAAAACCTCTAGACTTGACTTCAGAATATATTTAAAAAGTTGTGCAAAAAGAAGGAAAACTATGCAGGTAAGAAGTACAGATACACACAAGATTTGGGAAAAAGTTTATTTCTGATTAATCAGGAACATTAAATTTATTCCTTAGTGTATTATTCTTTTTTGCTGTTGTATATGGGGCTTCCTTTACTATTTTTCAATTGGGTATTGTTTGAGTATTTGAAAGTTACTGATTTGTATATACTAATTTCATATTCAGCTTCCTTACTCAAATCTTTTCATTGTTTTGAATTTTATTAATGATACTCTAGGACTTTCCACATTTCCTCTGTTATTATCTGGAAATAAAATTTTACATTTTTTTCCAATTCTTTCCTAATTAATTTCCCTTAGCTTATATGTACCCTTAGCAAAATTTAAATAGTGGTAGAGATAGGGGATGTCTTAGTGCAAATGTCTCATGTTTCATCATTAAGTGTGATGCTGACTTTAAAACTTAAATTTATAAGTCTTATCATAGGTCTTATAGGTCTTACCTATTTGTTTTTTTTTTTGAGTGTTTTTATGATGAATGAACATTGAAATTTTCAGAGGTTTTTTTTTTTTAGAGTATATTGAGGTAACCTGGTCTTTTATCTTTAGCTCTGTTAATAATGGTGTATATTATTGGTGTTCCTGGATTAAACCTATTTAGCATAGATTCTTGGATTAAGTTCCACTTGGTCATGTTTTTTATTAATGTGGCTCTGGATTTTATTTTCTAATTTTTTAAATTAATTTCTATGCAATAAAATCATTTTTAGAGAAGTATTCTGCTAGTTTTGCCAAATGTCATATAATTATGTAACCACCATTTCTACCCTATTAAACTATACAAACAGTTCCTTCCCAACCCCCAGTAATTTCCATACCTTTTGTCTGATGGACACCTGTTTACTGCTTGAAAGAGGTTATAATTTAAAAAATGAGTTTTGTAATATACCTTGAACATCTTAAAACTCTAAATATATCTAAGAATAACTGTTTATAAAATTTGTTAATACAATGGTTATTAAAAACCCAACTGATTAGATAATTTTTTATATAGTCCATGGGTTTAAATATTTTTAGTGGTATAGTTCATAGTTCATCACTGCAGTTGCAACCTTCCTTCCTTCCCGAAGACACCAGATACTTTTTCCATGGACTTACTTGCCTTGTAGTACAGTCATACTCCAGAGATGGGGAGAGTGTTCTTAGCAGGATGGATGTTGCTAATGGGGTTGAGCAATATCATATCCAAATAGACTCATAGGAGGAATGGTTTTAGTATAGCTCCTCTATTTTACACACATTTTGTTTGTATTTATGAAGTTGTAGTTTCATGATAAATTTATAGGCGTGGTTTGGTTTGGAGGTTTAGAAGTTGAATGCCTATGTAATCTTGTTAGAGATTGTCAAATTCTTCCTTTTATAATTTTGCCCTCTCTCGACAGTAATGTGTGAATGCACCTGTTTCCCATACCTCACCATAAAATACGTATGTTCTTTTTGTTGTTTTTTTTTTTTACAAATCTGTTAGTGAGAAATGACTGTAATGTGGCTTTAGTTTGCTTTTATCTTGGCTAACTTGAGGAATTTTAATATGGACAGCAAATTAATTTTCAGTAGTCCATTTTTGTTATGTGTGATTGTACTTAACCAGTTTATATTCTGGGAACCTGTTTTTATTCTCCCAATGATATAAACATTGGTGAACATCCTTCTGATACATATATTTTGTGTTATTTGATTTTATCTTTAAAAGTGTATATTTGTTTGGTTCAAAAGCCTTTATTTTAAAGAGTATGTAACCGTGATAATGTCACAGCTAAGAAAATCAGTAATTACCTAATATTTAATACATAGTGAAAGTTCAGATTTCCCTAGTTGTCCCTGAACAGCCTTTTGATATGTACTTTTTGGGGTGTTTTCCAATATTAACAACCAATTCTTTGATAATACAAATACCAGCTTGATGTCTTACAATTCAATTCAATTCTGATACTAATTACCCAGAATTACTGTCAGACTTCACAGGCTTAAGAGCTCAGTCCTCAGATTTGATAATTTGCTAGAATGATTCACAGAATTGAGTAAAATGCTTTACTTGTGCTTACTGGTTTAATGAAAGGGGGCAACTGAGAAGCAGTCAGATGGAAGAGATGCATACGGCAGGGTGTGGGAGGCAGGGCTGTGGGGAGCTTTCATACCCTCTCTGGGGTATGGAAGCATTTTTATGTGTTCACCACCTCAGAAATTTATCAAGTCTTTTTTGTTCAGGGTTTTTATAGAGCTTAGTTGTCAGCTGCCCTCTATTCCCCACTCTTTCCTTCAGAAGTTCAGTGGAATAGGGATATATATTCCAACAATCCCTTTGGATTGAAAAGAAATACTTTAGGAAATGACTGAAGAAAACTTTGCTTCTAGAGCTGGTTACTCAAATCATATGTCTCAATGAATTATTTATATTTGCAGTGTTGTTGGTGAAGAGAATATGTATGTATAGTGAAAAGAAGTAAAAAAAAAATCAGTTGCAAATAAGCTGAAGAATCGAATCACTCTTAGGCTTTCAGTCCCAGAACTTTAAAGCTGGAGAAGACCTATACGGTTTATTCCGATTCTTTCATTTATAGAAGAGTAACTTGTAGTCTAGGGAAGTGACACCAAATCACCAAATCACCATACTCAGAGCTGGGACTAGACTCTAAGCCTATTCATTTTTATTTCAGGATTCTTCCTCAATGCCAGAAAGTGTTCTTGAAAGTCACAATAACCCAGATCCTAGACTACTCATTCCTACTCAAAGTACAGCTGAGGAATTGCTGCGTATTTATACTGACTTTAAAAAAAGAAGCAGTGGTTTAAAAAAAGATGCAGTGATGAAAAAAATCACACAAATGATTTACTCAACATCATAACATCATAGAGATAATATTGGGTCTTAAGACTCTCTAGCATGTTTATTTTACCTTTGTATCTTATCCAGGTAAGAGAAAGGCTAGGTAGAAGATTTTGACTTCCCTTCTCTGCTCTTCCTTAGCAACCTCCCTCGTCCCCAAACACACACACACACACACAAATAAAAATACTAGAAGTTAGAAGTGGAACTGGTATGAGAAATCATAAAAATGTCAGATGATGTTTGGCCTGTGGTGCTGGTTACTGGGATGATGGTGCAATGACCAAAGCTTCTGCGGTGACCAAATGAACTTAGAACCTGTAGAAGAACATGAGACAGAATAAAGGAGGCTTGAAGCCATCTTCAGACTCATGCTCATCATGAGGACTGTTTGTTCAGTTGTCATTCCCTGGGGGGCTTCACTACTTGACAGCTGAAATTTGAGAAAGTCATAAATAATGAAATAAAATTTGTCTGACATCACAAAAACATTTCTATTTGCAGAAGTGCTCTCACAAATTTTCTGCTATTTATTTCTTGTAATCTTTGTGAGATGAGTAGAAAGGATATTGGTGAACAGAAAATGTAAAATACTTAAGTGTGTCAAGGCAGTATGCTCGAAACCACTAAATATGTATAAAGATGAATAAACAGAGAGTATACCCTCATGGTGGCTTACAGTTACTAGTTTGTGGGAATGAGGTGGAGAAAAAAGTTGAAAAAGATTTAGAGATTCAAAACTATATCCCATGGGAATCTAAAGAGAATGATGGTATTATACAATGGAAATTGTAGTGTTTTACAATCTGATTTCAGAATAGCTGAAAGGATAATAACTATATAAAAGGACCTTGACTGTAATAGTAATTGATATAATTTTCCTTTCTATTTTTTTTCAGAAATCTTAGGTGATTTTATAAAGCTTTTCTGAACAGATTTATAAATTAAGGATGACAGAAGTCACTTAAATTTGTTTTAGTGATTTTTGTCAAATAGGAGAATTGACTTAGTAATGTCAAAGAGAATTAACAATTTTAGGACAGATTTGGTTAGGGCAGTATTAATAAAATTTTTGATGGGTCATATTACTAGGTAAGAAACTAGATAAAATAAATTTGAGTAAATGTGATTCAGTATTAGTTTATGCTGATAGTGTGAACAGCTTCTGTAAAGGAGGGGAAGAGGAATAAGGGTTTCACTTAATTTCTAACTGAGCTTTTAATTTTGCTTTAGAGTAATATTACTTTTCAAAATCAGTATAAGAAAGAAGTACTTACAATAAGCATGAATTTAATCATCATTCTACAATGAATTCATTTTTATTAAAATAGTGGACAAAACGTTTCTCAGCTTTTCATTTATTCTAACATTCATTTTTGTCACCATGTAACCCAACATATTTCCTTTCCCCTTTAATTGACCCATTATATTGATTTTTGCTTGCCTATATAGAAGGAATGTTCGAAGGAACATTTTCCTTTGATATACCAGATTCATTGACAGTGTCATACAGCAAGGAAAAGAGAAGCACAGCAATGAGTATGTTCTTCGCAATTAGAACTTCCTTTCTCCATTGTGTTCTCTCTTTCCATTGTTGTGTAGTGAAAAAGACACATTAAAAAAATAAATTGTATTTTATTTTCTGCATACAATCTTGGTCTTATTTGTATAGTTGTGACCCATCCTTCCCTCCACCCCCACAACCTAGCCCTCCTCCCTTTTCCTGCAAGTCATTAATTGGTGTTTGGCCCATTATTCTCTTTCTTTTCCGGTGAAATGTCCATTTTTTGCTGCTTAGATTTCCAGGGGTGACTTTATAGCCGGTAACTAGTCTGAGCATGCTTGAAAACCTCTTGTCATGTGGAGCTGCTGTCCTGGCTCCTTGTTTGTGGCACTTCCTTTGATGGAGGTGATTGTCTCCTTTTCTCCTGACCTGGTGAAAGACACTTTCTGATTTTTAAATCCAAATCAACAGCTGGATGTCCCATGCCAAATAGGGGTTGACAAATTTATAGAAGTAAAATTATTCTTATTAAGCGACCTGTGGGCAGCCTATTCCTCAATCCTGCTCTACATGACTTCAATCTGGTGTCTATATGCTACTGCTTTCCCATTTGGATGACCTGTTGTTTGAAGTGCAATTCATGAGGAATCAGTTATAGTTCTTGATATCAGCATTTGAGGGCTGTAGTACTTGAGTTATCTTATCTTTTACATGTTAGAATCATCATTCCCTAGAGATATTATAAATATCTAGGGCCTGTTTTCTCTTTTTCTTCGAAATGACCAGTTTACTCTCTGAAAGTTTCTTTTTGTTGTTAAACTATGTTGTTTTGTCACAGATTTAGGTTTTTTTCTTTTCATGTATGATGATTTTTTTTTAATGTGTGGTTTCCTTTTTTTATAACAGGAAGTATTTTTCTTTAATGATTAGAATCAATGGGCCATGGACTGTTTTTCTTTTCCCACCCAGAGTATGTTCAGTTTAGCTCATTCTTCTTACTTTCTAACAATGTGGATAAAAATGACTGTTTTCAACATCAGAGACTGAAAATAAAACCTGTGATAGCTAACCTTTTTGTACTATTGTGTTTAAAAATCTTCTAAAGGATTTGTCTGTCTTTATAGTGATCATGGGGAGAATTTAAGATGTTAATTTAGTTGTCATGTTTTTCCTGAAGATTAGTCTTGTCTTCTTTTTCATTTTTGATTAGTCTATAGCAGATCCTGTAACATTTGATCTGAATTCAGATGTCACTGCATTTCCTCCTAAATGAACTATTCCCTCTGTGTATTTGATTTGCACATATACTATATTATATGTCATAACCTTGGTTGTATTTTTCTAAATATATTTTTTTCAGGGAAATCTTCCCTAAAATTAGTTTTTCCTTACATTGATTTTCTATTCTTTCTGATTATTGAGTGCTGTTTATTCTTTGTGCTCAGCTGGTATTTGGCTATTTCACTTTCATGGTTAATATTCTTTTCTACCACATAATATCCATTTGCTACATGCTTCAGGATAACTTACTAACAACATACCAGTGATGTTAATTGAATACATCTGATTTTTGGAAAGTGTCAGCATTCAGTGCTATCACAAAGTTAATTCAATTCACAGTACCCCTTTGAAATATTTAAACTAGTGTTCCAGCCAAGATGGGCTACCAGGGATTAGACCCCTTCCTGAAATAGCTAAATGTATAATATATATGAAACAGTTGTTAAGACATTTCCCAATGGAGCAACAGAAGGTATTGATCTCTAAAACAATGGGAAACAATTTAGAAGCCCTGTGATTATCCTGGAGTGGCCAGGAGAAACCTAAAGATCTCTCTGAATTGAGCTGGTGGAGCTGGAGGCTGGGGCGCTAAGGCAGCTAGAGGTCAGAGGGCAGAGTACAAGAGAAGAGAGAGCTGGAAGAGAATTGCAGATCTGCAGAGATCCCTTTGAAGAATTTAATTGCACACTGAATGTATGTGAGACCACCCAAAAGAAACTGAGGGAACAATGCAATACTCACACAGCACCAGGAATAGAGCCTGAATCCATCAGAGTACAAAAATTTTATAATTCAGATTTTCTGGTAGACTATCTCCAAATCCTAGTTTTTACTTTCAGATGTTCATTTTGAACTTTTTCTGTCATCACAGATATAGTCCTTTTCAACTACAGATAAGATTGTGTAAATAGTAAAGCCCTATACACATATGTTTACAATATTTTTGGTTTAGAGTAATTTATTGAATGTTCTTAGGGGCTGTTCTGTCATAGATTTTTTTTTGACTCTTAAATTTAAGTAGAAAAACAGGTTACTTCTTTGGAAAGTACTTCTGGTAGGAGAATTGAATTTGAGTGATGTTTCTTTATTAATTGTAATTACCAAAAGTTGGTTTCAGTGGGTTTTGATGTCATTGGGATAAGATTACTTTTCACAATTTATAATCATGGCAATTTGAGAATAATTTTCTTTCATAACAGTAAAATGACTGGCAGAAAGATGCATTTTTACAATGTATATAGTAACTTTTTTTGGTATTTGTATTTCATGACTTGCACATACCTCTCTGTGAGGTATAATAATAATAATGTGTTTATTAATATCAGTTAACTTGTGGGTCAGTCAGTCTTAGCTTTCTAAATAATAGATATGATACTAGTTGTGGGAAACACAGCAACAAAAGAAGTAGGATATAAGGTCAGAAGCCTGAGATGGTGCACACACACGCACACACACATAATGGATCAGAATTTGAAAATATTAATACTGTACAGAATGACTATATCAACTCTCAGGGAGGCCTGGAGGGACAGGAGTTTGAGAAAGTTGAAGGAGATCATTAATTGACAAAGGAGAAAGAAGAAAAAAGTTCTTGTTCTGAAAAGAAAGAAGGATGAATTGCTAGGTGACAGCTGAGAATGACAAAATTGTTCTGTGGTAAGCAAGCAAATTAAATTGGTGTGCACAGAAATCATATTGAAGATAGAAATTAGGCTGTAAAGCTAATTGGCATGTGGGGGATGTAGAAGATTTGGAGTGTTAGTCTGCAAAGAGGACATTTCTGATTGCCCTATATGTTAAAAAACATGTTAATATTTTGTCGTCAAGCAAATTCAAAGCAAGTTTTATAGGTGCTGACTTACTTAAGATGAATTATGAAGCAAATTAAGATGTTGAGTATTAAGCAACTGAGTATAATTGGCAAAATTATATTCAGTATATTTCTTACTGGGATTTGAAAACATTGCTTGTAGAATAAATCACCATACAAAAAGTTTTACATTATTATTACTGACTGAATACAGGAAAAGAAAAGTGATTTTTAAAAAACATAGAATAATGCAGGTTGAGATTTGTGTAAAGCTTAAATTCATATTTTTTTCTTTGATTCTAGGCTGCTGCTTCTGCTAGGAGAACACCCATGACTCTGATGGTGTCTTCAAGATAAAAGTGCTTTGTTGTCCTTATTGACTAACTGAACAAAATCAGGTTAGTGCATTTTGTGGAAGGCACTTCCTTGTTCCAGTTATATATTACTATTTTCAGAAGTGGATACTCTTGTGCCTAAAGCTACATATGCATATGCCAGTGAAGTAGAAAGGCCACGTCAATCTAAACTCTATTAAATTATGGATTGGTTAACAGTTTCTGACTACCTGCAGTCAGAATGAGTATGAGTAAAATGAGTATGAGTATGAGTAAAATGAAAAATATTTTCTTCCTGTTTAGCAACTTTGTACTTCAAAGGACTAGATAAAACAAATTGTTACTGAATATAATACATTGTACTTTTGGCATTGTTGTGTGGTTTGTTTGATGATGAAAATAAACTTGTCTTAAAATTTTTTGGCACTTTTAGGTGAGTTTTAAAAATTTCATCCTTGTTCACATTTCAGTCATATATTAAAATGATTATTTGTTTTTAGTGTGTAGTCTCTGAGCTTTGACAAAATGTATTTATCACTATAGTTTTCTAAATAATACTGATGTTGCGTCTTTGTTAACTTTTGCCTCCACCTCAATCCCTAGCAACTCCTTATCTGTTTTTTGTCCTAGAGCTTAATTTTCCTTATATATCTTTATATATAATTTCCTTATATATAATTAAATGGAATTATTTAGTATGTCATAATTATAATATGACCTTTTTCATTTAGCACTGTGCATTGGAAGTAATTCATGTCATGTGTGCTGGTAGTTTATCCTTTTTTATTTTACTGCTGAGTAGTCTTCTGATATACATATTTACCACATTGGCTAACGTACTTAGCAGCTAACAAACTTTTGGAGGAGTTTCTGATTTTAGTGATTACTGTAGTCACACAGTTCTTTTATTTGCTGTTCTTTTTATTGTGATAAAATAACAAAAAACTGTTAACCAAATAAAACCTAGAGCAACATGATAACAGTAGGGTGTCTCAACAAATCATTTATATCAGTGGATATTTATTATAGACAGAAAGTGAACAGGTAATAATAGGTACTTTTTTTTTTTTTCAAAGTAATGTATCAGATAGACTTAGTAGATGTACATAGAGGTTTTTATCTAGAAAGAAATAAATACCTATTCTTTTCAAATTCACATGCAACATTCTTAAGGATAGATAAGTTGTTAGTACACAAAACAAGCCTCAGTAAATATATAAGCATATTAAACACATCTGTTTTGATCACAGTGGTATGAGAAACTAGAAATCAGCCACACAAGAAACAAACAAGCAAAACCTGAAAAACATGTAGAAACTAAAGAAAAGGCTTTTGAATAACTTGTATCAATGAAGAACTCAAAGGAGAAATAAAGTTATCTGGAAACCAACAAAACAAAGATGTGAGTTTCTAGATCCTATGTGATATAGCCAAAACTGTATTATGAGAAAGAAGTTCATAGCAATATAGGCTCACATCAATAAACCTTATAACAGAAGGAAACAGAAAAAAAAGGATAAATAAAACCAAAAAGCAGTAGAGATAAGGAAACAGTAAAAATTAAAGCAGAAATAAATGAAAAGGAATCCAAAAGACAATATAAAAAGATCAATGAAACCAAGATCTGATTCTTTTGAAAAAAATAAACAAAATAAACCTTAACTAGGTTTACTAAGAAGAATAAGAAAAGCCTACTAAAAAGAATCAGAGATAAAAAGCCTAAAGTTACAACAGATAACTGTAGAAATACAAAGGATCTTAGGAGACTACTATGAACATTTATATGCACAAATTAGACAACCTAGAAGAAATGGACAAATTTTTAGAATCGTACAACCTTCTAAAACTAAAGTAGGATGAAACAGATAGCTTATACAGACTGTATAAGATAGCTTACAGGCACAGAAATCAAAACAATAAAGTCTTCCTCAGAACAAATGCCAGGACCACATGGCTATTCTAGTGAATTCTGCCAGACTTCCAGAGAAAATCAAGTGCTTGTTCTCAAACTTTTAAAAAAAAATCTGAAGAGAGTGAAAGCTTCCAAGATCATACTACAAGATCATTACCTTGATCTCAAGGAAAGCATAGAACAAGTAACTCTGACGAACAGAGTCAAAAATCCTTCACAAAATCTTTAAATTAAAGATTTAAATTAAATCCAGCAATACTGGATTGTACATCATGGATAGGTTCATTTTAGGCATGAAAGGATGTTTCAGTATATGCAAATAAGTGAATTTTGTTCACCAAAACAACAAAAAGAAAGATTAAAATGATCTGATCATATCAATAGATGTGGGAAAATGATTTTATACAATTTGATGCCTATTTATGATTAATAAGAACTCAATAAATTGGGAATAAGAGGAACATATTTCAACATAATAAAGCCCATATATAACAAATTCACAGATAATATATGCAGTGGTGAAAAACTGAAAGCTTTTTTCTTAAAATCAGAAACAAGACAAGGATATTCACTCTTACCACTACTGTTTAATCCTACAGATTTTAAAGATGTCACCAGGTCATAAAGATGGCACCTAAAAAACCCATTGGATATATTAATACAGTTAAGTGACAGGATATAAATCAATATGCAAAAATCTGGTGCATTTCTGTATGTAAACAATGATTTAGAGGAAATAGAGAAATTAAGAAAACTGTCCTATTTACAGTAGTACCAGTAAGGATGAAATACATGAGAGTAAACTTAACAGAGGAGGTGAATGCCTATCATTGGACTAATGGATAAAGAAATTTTGGTATATGTACTGTATAGAATACTATTCAACTATTTGGAAAGATTAAATCGTTCTTTTTGTGACAATATGGTTGAAACTTAAAGTTTAAAGAGACTGGAGTTAGTTATTTTCCTTTCCCCAGTTTGGTTAGATGCTATAAAGCTGCGGTAGATTAGACTATACAACTCCAGGTGGTTAGTCTCTTAAAATAGTCTCCCTTCAGGCAGGCCTTTTTAAGAACAGTGTTCTGGACATTTTTTAAAATGGTGGTTTTTCTTCATTGCTTTCTGGAAGCAGGAAGGAATCCCCCCCCCCCCCATATTTTCACATTGAGAACCTGCTAGAAGGTCAGGCATGGTGGCACATACCTTTTTACGTGGCAGCCCTGTGACCGGGGCCAGGGATCTTCGTTCAGTTTCCACTGGGGGCATGTAGCGAGACCTAGTTCCAAAAAAATATACCTGGGTTAGGTGGTGTGCACCTGTAATCCCAGCTACCTGGGAAGCTGAGGCTGGGGATTGTTTGAGTCTTTGGTACCCGGGGCAATGTGAACCTTCGGTTCCACAGGCAAAAATAACCAGACCTAGTCTCAAAAAAAAAGAAAAAAGAAAAAAACAAACTCGCTAGAGCTCTTAGTGGTAAAACTCAGGGAAGTGTGGGGAGTCCTCAAAGACTGAATCCCTTTACTGTTCATTCTAAGCTAGTCCACATTGAGTCTCCAACAACTCTATTTTATTCAGAAAATTTTTTACATTAAAAAAACCCTCAAAATAATTTGGCAACTTTTTGTTAAAATCAGAAAATCACCTTTAATCCCACTAGTTTAATGCGACTATAGTTATCATGCTTATCTTATTTCTTGGTCTTGCTGGCCTGCCTTTCCTCAAACAAATTTAAAAGTAGACCTAATAGAAGCTTCTCCCTGGTAATGTGGTAAATCCTTACTTCACACCATTCATATGTTCTTAGAACCCTGTGACCTCAAGAGATATTATAATCAAGTTGGTTTTATCATGTCCTAATTGATAATAGAGAAGAGTTTTATTCCTATGGCATATTTCTAGTCACAAAACATCACTGGACTAATAAGGCCTTACATAATATTAAATATTGAAATAAAAGTGAGCTATGTGAACATTTAAGAAAGATTAATAAAAACATGAAAGGTAAACCTAAGTTTTGGTCAGTTAGTGAATGACAGCAGTTGAGTTGGTGGTGGTGATGATATGGGAAGAGGGGCTTAATCTGTTTGTGTCCTGATCCTGATTGCTGAAGGGTGGGGAAGCAGCTTGGTCATTATCACAGAAGGTGATGGGGAGACTTTTTAAAAACAATTTTTTACTGATTGCATATATATATATAAATACACATATTACATCATTGTCTACCACAAGGTTCTCCCATCACTTTATGGCCCGTGAAGTGAACCATCTTAATCTCTTGTGTTCTCCCCTCCCCTGAATTTACCCTCCTCCCCCCTCCTGCTCAATGCTTCAATTCTGTTGGCAATTTTAATGATGGGGAGACTGTTAATAAGAAATTCCTGAAGGGCCTGATACTGCTTCAGACTGGAGAGGAGTCCCATGTTGATGTTGCTGTAAGTTCTTGAGTAATGGGAATTAAAAAACAAACCTAAACATGTTTAGTGTTTTCCATGTGCTTATATTTTCTGCTGTCTGTGTAATTAATTCCCTGTTTAGTTCTGAACTTCTCTCTCTGCAGGTTTTCTTCTTCTTTTTTTTTTTTTTTTGGGTAAAAATGCTCATAGCTGTAGCAACTGGAAAACCTCAGAAAAATCCCCACTAGTAAAGATTAATGGTAGTTCTGCATCCTTAGTTTCATTATCTTCCTCTTTAGCATGTCATTGTTCCATCTGTATGGAGCCCTTGAATCACCATGTGATTTGAGTAAATTTACTACAACTCCTTCATTTATTAACTCCATACTTGTGTGTCAGCCTGGCAACATCCTGATGAACTTTTTGTAATGACTGCTGCAATCCAGGGACATCTGCAATATCTTCTGGATAGATTTTATGTCAGACAAGATTCACTCTATGATAGATTTCATTTATGCTATGCCATCCTATTTTATGTCAGGAAAATTGGTCGTATATTCGTAGTATAGTAGTCACACCCAAATTCCCTTCTAGTGGGTTTAACTTCACCATCTAAGTCTTAAAGGTGCACCATAAACAGTAGGTTTTGAAGTAGCTGGTTGTGTTTCCTGGCAGAAAAGTTATCTGAGCTTGTATCTTTTCTGAGATTATCCAGGATAAGTAGGTGACTTTGAGCATTGTATAGAAGAAGCAAAGCTCTACTTTCAAGATTCTAAGACTGACAGTATTCTCTGATGGTTGGGCTGAAACATGAAGTAAGTCACTGGAACACTGTCTTAGTGACCCACCCTTTTTTGTTTGACTGTCAAATAACAGGAAGATGAGGTTTAGAAGAAGAACCTTTCCTAGTTCTTGGTGTCTCAAAAAACGGTAAACAGCCAAATGACTTGACCTTCAGATCTTCTGAAGCAATATCATAAAGTTGGAGAGTCATTTGAGCTTTGACAAAATTTAATTCATGTGCTGTTTTTTCCTTTTTTGAAATGTAAATTCATTTTGGCACTTATTACCAAAAAAAGGGGGGGAGCATGTCTCAAACATGTTAATAATTTGCTACATTGTGTATATCTTTTTTCTTTTTTAAAGTAAGTTGGGTAAACAGCTGAAGTTTCTTTGTTGGTGCTCGCAGAACAAAGCAAACTTTGTAGATTAAATGCTCTCAGAATACTCAACCAACAATTGCCACAAAAGTTTTACTTTCAGCATTAAAACTTTTTTTGTTAATCCTTGACTAGACATAAGACTTTTATTTTTATGGCTGTTAGTGAACACAGAGGGAGGGGCTGGTGCATGACCTTCATCCTGATATGTAAGTCCTTCCATATTTTTGATTATGCTGCTGCTGTTCCCAGCTGATTTTGTAGTTTACACTTGGAGCACAAGCTTTACTCTTCTATTTGTACAGTTTTTTGGCAGTGGTATAAGTGCTTGCTCTTCCAGATTACACACGTTGCTTTCCATTGTTAAATTCTTTAAAACTTATAGTTTTATTTCCAATGTCATACTTTTCCCTTTTTTTAAATTTCTTTTTCTCTGTGTGTGTGTGACCATAGACATGGGGGGGGGGGTAATCTATTTTTATACTTAGATTTGTAGAACAATGTTTTAGATAATGAGTTGCTGGCTAGAGGGGATTTGATAGAAGCAATTGTAGCATAGAACATAAATCTTTTCAAAAATATTTGCTGTATTACAGTTAGTTACTGTTTGCTATATAGACATATACTTCAAAAACCTAGGAGATTTACCCTCTCAAGAAAATTTATATAGGTTTTGCATTTTGGATTTTTTTTTTAAAGTTCCACATAGAGGGAGGGAATGACTTAAAAATTTTTTTTAATTCTTTTACACACCAGTAAGTTACCTGACAGTTTGACTAACTGTAATTGAAATTAGAGTTTTTATTTGATCTAATGCTACAGGGATGCTTTAGAAAACACCTAGTCAATCAATAGACCCGTACTTTTCATACATATTGTTAAGTTCAAAACTGAATTTGCAGTGTGATAGCATTATATAATAACACTTTATCAAGGGGGAACTTCTATTGCTTGAGAGGCTCTGATAAATTCTTCCTGATTACTCAGCCTGAAATGTTTAGTTGTGTGTAATATTCGGATGAACTTTTCTGTGCAAAGTTGTAGTTAATGACCCATGTGATTCTGTTCAAGACCGCTTCATTTTTTGTCTGATGGTCATTCATGGGCTAGAATTCTCTTTAAAATTATAGTTGATAACTCTTGGTTCACTCCATGTTAGCAAAATAACTATTTGGTTTATTAGTTTGTTAGCTAAATCATCTAAACCTATGGAGGTAATTTTTATGGTTTTAAAAGAGATTCTTCTAAAATTTGACGAGATTGGGCGCGTTCAGGGTGGTATGGCTGTAGACAGATTCTTCTAAAATTTGAAACAAACTTTCATTGGATTAAAAAAATCTGGTTACTTTTTTGTCATGTCTTAGTACCTATGTTACCTGTGTATCTCTTTGTATCTGTATGTCTGTCTGTCTATTATTTACTGACTATTATTGGTCTTGAAATGCATGGAGCTGAGGGTTGCTAACTCTACATATAATTGAAAATCCTTGTATAACTTTTGACTTCCCCCAAACCTTACTATTAAGAGCCTGCTGATGAAGAGAAGCTTTACTGATAACATGAAAAGTTAACATTTCTTATTTAAATTTTATTTATTTTTAATTAACTAGAAGTGCAGCCATCCTAAAGTACTTAATCCTTTCTGACCTTGCCTTCAGGAAGTTGAGGGGGGATTAGTCTTGCTGATTCAGGAGTGGCAGAGGTGGACGAGGAAGAACTGCAGAAATGCACAGTCAATGTTACTGTGCAGAAACCTTTAGTCACTTTTGTCTGATTTTTTGATTTTCATTTTGCTAAAGATGTTTCTGTATTCTTTACATTTTGTGAAGATGTTTCTACCCTTCTATGACATCTATGTTAGTTTCAGTGCTCAGATCATAAAAAGGCCCATGTCATAATAGAAGTCAAAAGCACTAATCTATGGGATATAGTGAAAAAAATAAACAAAAGCCTTGAGATAAAGTCAAAACAAGCTAAGCACCAAACTGAGGCACACAACTTTGAGCAGGAGGGAAAGGGGGGGAAGGGTGGGGAGGGGGGGCAAATTCTTGAGATTATAATGTTGTGAAATTTATATATAAATAAAAAAATTTTCAAACAAAAAAAATCAGCAAAAAGTATGCATTGTTTTACATTTATTTTACTAATTTTATTTTACTAATAAAAGACAAAAGTCTCAAAAAAAGCATTCTTGAGCAATTGGAACCCTTCTCTCATTGTCTGTTGTCAGTTTGTTGGAATTGCTTTCTGTCTCCTTCCTCATTGTTGGGGAGGGGATGGGATGCAGTCATCTCCACTAATCTTGTGTTCATTCCTCTGGTGAGGCCCTTACTTCCCACTTCCCTCCCTTCCTCTCTCCCTCCCTCCCTCTCCCCCATTCTTTTCCTCCCCCCTCCCCCCTCTTCCCTCCTCCTCCTTTTTTTTT
>PVHY01008461.1:44277-61572 GCA_004024945.1 Uropsilus gracilis | reverse complement strand
CCCGGGTGAAGTGCGGAGCCACGGTGACACTCGGACAGGCCTGCCTTTGGGAGACCATCTGAGCCCCGCCTGTGTTGGTTGGATTCATCTGGTACCAACTGGAGCAACAGGATTGGGAGTCAAGGTCCTGGCACTTCCAACCAGAAGTGCCCTAAGACTGAGGTAAACCCCACGAAGCTCCTTGAGGAGCAGAAGTGGGACTCTATTCGTTTGGAACATTTGTGAGGGTGTGGACTCTTTCGGTTTGGTTTTTTTTCCGTATCTTGTCTATCCTAGTTGTTAAGGTTTGATATCTGAGCAGCTGCTGCGCGCAGGCGGGAGAACCCATAGGAAGGAGGAATTTAAATGGGGGTGTCCCTATCCCCCGATAACAGTTCTTTTGCAAAAACCACAGTATGATCACCAGTTGGACCAAATCCGCATCATGTGCCACCTCCCATGAGGTACTGAGAAGGACCTAACATCCCTTCTGTGGTCTTCTTGCCAAAAAATCACAACCTGAATGTAATCATAAAGTCAAATTCAAACTAAGGGAACTTCCACTAAACGAATGGCCTACAAAAATGTCAAGATCGAGAAATACAAAGAAAGGCTGAGGAACTGTTCCAGATGAAAAGAAACTAAGAATACATGACAAGTAAAACCACAATGTGAGTCTGGATTGGATCCTGGACCAGGAAAGAAAACCTGTCATAGAAGACATTACCAGAATAATTGATAGAAGTGGAGCAAGAACTGTGGATTGAATGACAGCTTTGTAGCTATGCTACATTTCCTGACTTTGATCAGGGTACTGTGGCTGCATGAGAAAGCAAGCCCTTGGTCTTAGAAATAACACCCGCAAGCATTTTGGACAAAAGGATGATGATGTCTCCAACTTATTCATGGCTAAAAATTTGGACTGTTGGGTAGATAGATAGACAGACAATAGGCATATGTAAATAAAAGAATGACAAGGCAAGTGGGAGCAAAATGTCAACAATGATTGAATTTGGGAAAAGGGTATCTATGAATCTTATATGTATATTGCAGCTTTTCTGGGCGAGCATTTCAAATGATATCAAAATGAAAAGATATCAAAATAAGGAATGTATAAAAGCTAGACGAGGGGGATTGGAGGGGAGGGTGGGGGAGTAAATGCCTGGGATTACAATGATGTGAAATTTATATATAAATAAATTATTTTTAAAAAAACAAATAAAATAAAATAAAATTTTTATTTTAAATTGAAAAAAAAAAAGCTAGAAGAATGTTAAGAAGGAAAAGGTGAAGCAAGGTGCCTGAGGTATATGTCACACTGCAGCAACTAAGGCGTGTTTAAATCTCTTAAAAACATTCCACTTTGAGGAAAACAGGAAAGTTGCCTTTTTGACCCATTCAGTTTATTGGCCATTCACAGATGTAACAACAAAACCCAGGAGGCTCAGGCGTGGTCCCACCCTATCCCCTCCACCAGAGTTCCTGGAAGCCAGTGACCTTTGACATCTGTGTGACCTCTATGCTTGCCTCATCCTGAGCGGGGCTCAGCTTCTTTGTGGAAGATTCCCCACGACCCTCTTGGTGCCGGTAATTCTTGGTACAGGTGAGTGGGGTGGAGAAGAGACAGCTTTGGATCAAGGCCAAAGGCTATGTCCTGTGCCCATTCAATGGTCAGGGAGGACATACAGTCCCCACCACCTCCTTTCCCCTCAGTCTGTCAGTCATCTCATTATTGTCATCATGTCCTCAACGCATCAAGGCCTCTCCCCTGACCATGCAAGCTCCCAACCCTGAATCAGCTCAGCCTTTGGCTTCCTCCTGTTCTTCCTGCTTGTTCAGGGTGACAGGAAGAACCTCATATGGGTGCCAGTTGGTACACTCACACAACCCTACACACATACATGTGTGTATATGTATACACATGTGTATATATGTGTGTGAGTACATACATACAGTTATTTCTATATTTTCCCCAACATGACCTTGTTTTCACCCCATTTGGCAATTTTTGTTCACATTTTCACGGTGCTTTTAGTATTTCATCTTTCTTCATTATCTCATACTATCAAAGCCCCTTTTCCAGTGGCTTTCATGATACTGCACTCTTTGGATTCCTATTCCTTCGTTGACTTGACAACTCCTTCACAGATCTCTCCCTCCCTCTCTCAGTCTCTTTTTTCCTTTCCCTGCACCAATGGTTCTCAAACCTGCTTGTATGTTAGAATCATCTGGGATTCTAATAATCAAAATTGCCATCAAAATTGCCATGCCTTGGCAATTTGATTTGATTGGTTGTAGGCGCTGGGCACTGATGCTTTTCATTCCCTCCCCGCCCCCATAAATGTAAATTGAGGCAAAATGGAGAACTCTCTCCACTCCAGGCCCCCTCCGCTCCCCCTGATTTTTGTCTTATCTGTTGGTTCTAGTCAGTCACTAAAGTCACATCGTGAAAATGAACTCTTTACCTTCCTTCCCAACTCAGTCTTGCTCACATAATCAAACACTTGAGACACCAGTAAGCAGTGAGGAAAAACAGACTTCATACAGCCATTCACTGAGCAGAGCACAGCAGAAACTTTGGACTTTGAGTCTTTCCCAGTATTTCATACACTCACCAAATCTTTCTTAATCCAGTTCATCATATCCCTCACCTATTTCCCACTACTGAAATTCGAACCTTTATCCTTTCTAACCTGTACGGTGAAGACCAACTCCCTGCAATTCAAGCCCCTCTAGCTCCTATGGAAGTTAGCAGCTAAGAATACAAATGTAATGATGTAGCTGGGCACGGTGGCTCGTGCCTGTAAGCTTCAGCCTATGAAGCGGCTGGGGCTAGGGATCACGGTTCGAATCCTGTCTGGGGCCTGCAGCGAGACCTAGTTCCAAAAATTAGCTGGGCGTGGTGACGCGCACCTGTCATCCCAGCTACCTGGGAAGCTGAAGCTGGGGATTGCTTGAGTCTGTGATACCCCGGGCAACGAGAGCCTGCGGTTCCACGGGCAGCGAGACCTAGTCTCAAAAAAAAAAAAAAAAAAAAAAAAAAAAAAAAGTAACGATGTAACAGCCTCTCTGTTGCAAACTCTTCAATCACTGCCTATCCCAGCCGATACACTAAAGATCAAATGTTACCTACAGCTTAAAGGCTTTTCTTAATCTAAATTTAGTCTAAATTACTGTGTCTCAGACACACATGGTCTTTCACCAATAATGCAAAGAAATATCCCAATGTTGGGAAAAGGATTACTTGCCAAATCATAAAGATGATTCCATGTTCTTTTAATGTATTGTCAAATAAGTATGCTGATGTTTGTTACCTGACGGTGTCCAACAAGTACATTTAGGTGTTATAGTAGCCATATCATGAAAACAAAGGACAAATTTGATATTAACCATGCACAGTATCTTATCCATTATATCCAAAATAGTATCATTTCAATATGTAAAAAAATTGAGATATTTTAGACAATTTTTTATCCTAAGTCTTTGAAATCTAGAGTGTATTTCCCCCCGACAGCTGATCTTGGTGTTTTCTTCTTTTTTATATATTTTATTTGATTGCATATATGTATATTTTTAACAGCTTTGTCTAACCCAAGGTTCTCCCACCATCGTGTCACCTGTGAACCATCATATTAATCTCTTGTGTCTATCCTCCCCCAATTTTACCCCCTCCCCCTCCCTCGCTCTATGCTTAGTTCTGCTGACTGTTGGTTTTGAGTTTTACTTGTCCTTTTATTTGTTTGCTTTCTCTATATCCCACATTACTCTTCTTCTTACAGCTTACAGCTTATGTTTGGATGCAGCATTTTCATGGGAAGCCTTTTATCTGTATTTAGAAGTCATAAAATTAACAGTTGGAGAGAAATAAGGCCATCTACCCAAGTTGCTTTAACATACCTAAAAATTTTCCAGGAATTGAATTGAGCACCAAAAATAATTTCCTTTAATATTTTCATCAACACTGACAAAATTTGTTTGGTTTTATAAAAGAATTGGTATAACTTTGAGGTTAAAGCATGTTAGTTTCAAAACTACAACTATCCAAGTTAGGTAAATTTGCTAATTTGGGTCACCTCAGTATTCTTTACGCTAATATTCTTTTTTTTTTTTCTTTTGAGACTAGGTCTCGCTATTTTTGCCCATGGAACCACAGGCTCATGTTGCCCAGGGTACCACAGACTCAAGGAATCCCCAACCTCAGCTTCCCAGGTAGCTGGGATTACAGGCACCTGCCACCACACCCAGCTATTTTTTGAGACTAGATCTCACTGTGCTGCCCCGATTGGGACTGGAACCACGATCCCTAGCCCCAGCCGCTTCATAAGCTGAAGCTTACAGGAACGTGCCACCGTGCCCAGCTACGCTAATATTCCTAATGCTAGTATTCTTAATACTAGTAGTCAAAGGAATATTATGCTATTTGAGAAACAATTATAAATCTATCAATATAAATGAAGCATTCTTTAAATTTTTCCAACAGTTTTGGAGCCATTTACAATCTATTAAAATTTTCTGCATATAAATTTATGTTAGGAAAATATACAAAATCTTCATTAATGATTTGAATCATGAAGGTTCAATTCCTTTTTTTTAAGTTTCAATTTCAACATAAATTCGCATACTTGTTTAGGTAATGTCACAAATAAGTTTTTCCTTTTTGGGAAGCTCCAAATTTATGTTGTTTACATGGAATGCGATACACGTGAGAAAGCATATAATTCAAACTATCTTTTGCAAGTTCATGATTATTTAGCAGACATTACTTTTTTTTTCAAGTAAATCTGGAATTGGAGCTAATAGCACAATAAAATTTGGCAGAACTCTTTATGGCTAATGCTGGGTGTGGTGGTGCATGCCTTTAACCCCAGTCTTGGGAGGCTGAGGCTACGAATCACTTGAGTGGGTGGGTTTGAGACTACCCCGGGCAACATAATGAGACCTAGTATCTGAAAAAAAAAAAAAAAAAAAAAAAAAAAGAACTCTTTATGGCTAAACTAATAACTTTGGCAACACAGATCATTAAATTCATTGTATACTTCTGTATACTTCCCTCACAGGCTCCCTGAGGGCAATGAGTCAGGGCACAAGCTGGGCAGTTGTAACAACCGTATCCAGAAGGCTTCTCAGAGAGGCGGTTTCAGAGAACTGAGCACAGATATGTTCAGTGTATATCCTCGAGTGATATGAAGTCACCAGAAAAACATCAGTTTCTTTGTTTCCAGATTTCAATAAATCCAGAATCTTGATCTAATAGTTGGAGTACCATATATCATGACATATTTTTTAATAACTAGCTGAAATTCTTCTTTGACAGATGTAAAAGACTAAACCCTGTGCCATTGTTTTTTAGACTCTAAATTGCCATTTCTTTGCAGATACAGCAGTTTATTTATTTATTTATTTGTTTGTTTGTTTGTTTGTTTATTTTTTGAGACTAGGTCTCGCTATTTTTGCCTGTGGAACCACAGGCTCTCGTTGCCCGGGGTACCACGGACTCAAGTCATCCCCAGCCTCAGCTTCCCAGATAGCTGGGATGACAGGCGCGCACCACCACCCCCAGCTATTTTTTTGGAACTAGGTCTCATTACGGGCCCCGGGCAGGACTCGAACCGCAATCCCTAGCCCCGGCCGCTTCATAGGCTGAAGCTTACAAGCTCGAGCCACTGTGCCCGGCCAGATACAGCAGTTTAATGAGACAAAACATAACCAAAGTATCAAACAGTCCTAAATCATGAGTCAACTAAAGCAAAGAAAAAATATTTGTAATTTTTCAAACTTTGAATCAATGTATCTTGGGTACTGTTGGAATCACCTGTTATCCTACAGGCAATTATTTTGTACTTACATTGAAAATATTTTCATGTTGCAAAGCATCATGATTTTTAAACAAAATTTCCATAATTGAAATGTTCTCTTTTGCTATCGCCATCTACAACTGGTTTTCTTTCACGTACAAGAATCCAAGCCATTATAAAAGTTATGAATTCAGAGCATGTTATGTATATTTTTTAAAACAAATTTCACTGTATATTCAATTTTGAATGTAGGTAACTGGTTTTATTATTTCTTGACTGTTCTCATCGAATTGACTCTCCCTATTTGCTGATAATGTCCCATAATAGTTTACACTTTATGAAACAATTTTTATACACCACCTTTTTTGTTTTGCTCTGTTGCTGCAAATTACCTGAAATTTGCATCTTTTCTTCCAGTCTCCTTGTTTTAGTCCCTTCTTGTATGGTAGTACTAGTATCTGCATTGCCACTGAATTCTGTATTTATTCTTATTTTTTAAAAGTTTACCTAAAACATAAAGCATAAGCCATATTTCGATTTAATTACCAATTATGATTCACAAAGGCATCACTGAACAATACTGTCCACATAAAACATTCAAATAATGACATTTCAATGTTACATTAGTGCATAGAAAAAAAGTTTGAATTGAGTCAATCCGCTGAAACTAACTGGTGACAAGGGGTGTGTGTGTCATATGAGGGATGACTCACACTGGACATGAGCATTACGGTCAATGTATGAGATGCAATAATTAAAGTGAAATGTAGTTCTACTTAAACAGTACAGCTGAGGCCCGGCATGGTAGCACGTGCCTGTAAGTGGCAGCTTAGAAAGCAGCGGCTGGGGCCAGGGATCGCAGTTTGAGTCCCGCCGGGGGCACGTAGCAAGACCTAGTCCCCCCAAAATAGCTGGGCGTGGTGGCGTGCACCTGTAATCCCAGCTATCTGGGAGGCCGAGGCTGGGGACTGCTTGAGTCCGTGGTACCACGGGCAACATGAGCCTACGGTTCCACAGGCAAAAATAGCAAGACCTAGTCTCAAAAAAAGAAAAGCTGAGCTTAATGGGAAAAATATTTTTTACTCCTTCAGTTTAAAAGTCAGATTTAAGGCCGCGCACAGTGGCTGGTGCCTGTAAGCTTCAGCCTATGAAGCGGCCGGGGCTAGGGATCACGGTTCGAGTCCCGCCTGGGGCCCGTAGCGAGATCTAGTTCCAAAAAATCGCTGGGTGTGGTGGCACGTGCCTGTAATCCCAGCTACCTGGGAAGCTGAGGCTGGGGATGACTTGAGTCCGTGGTACCCCGGGCAACGAGAGCCTGCGGTTCCACGGGCAAAAATAGCGAGACCTAGTCTCAAAAAAAAAAATAAATTAATTAAAAAATAAAACTCAGATTTAAAAAAATTAAAACTTCCATTCTTTATTCACATTGGACTTTCAAGTGCTCAGTTGCCATATGTCACTAGTAGCTACCACATTGGATCCCAATGGTCTAGAGAAGTGTAACTTTAATTTACTAATTACTACTGATTAGGGTCCAGACTCTGTGAAGTTATATTTTTACCTACTAACTAGTAGGAAAATTAGGTAAGATTATAAGTGATTTTATTTTTTGGCCCTGTACAAATGCCAATGATTTCTCCTGATAGAAATTATAACATGAAGCCAGGCACGGTGGCTCATGCCTGTAAGCTTCAGCCTATGAAGTGGCTGGGGCTAGGGATCGTGGTTCGAGTCCCGCTCGGGGCAACACAGCGAGACCTGGTCTCCACCAAAAATAGCGGGGCATGGTGGCACACGCCTGTAATCCCAGCTCCCTGGGAAGCTGAGGCTGTGGATTGTTTGAGTCCGTGGTACCCCAGGCAACGTGAGCCTGCAGTTCCACAGGCAAAAATAGCAAGACTAGTCTCAAAAAAAAAGAAGAAATTGTAACATGAATAATTGCATATTAATCTTTGTAGCTAGTCAGCAATTTTACTCCAACATTCTTTCTTTTCTTATAGTGCTGCCCTTAAATTTGATATCCTAGGGAGAAAATTTGGTGATGTGGATGGAAAGCTATTTCACAAATATTGCTCTGTTAGGACAAGCAGGTCACAAAATATACACAGATTAGATCTCTTTTCATATATTTTTAAGTATATTGTGATAACAAAGAAGCTTATCATTAGCTATGGATAGACTTATGCATGCTTTCAAACCAGTTTTCTATTTGTTTTGTTTTTGTTTTTGTTTTGAGACTAGGTCTCACTATTTTTGCCCGTGGAACCGCAGGCTCTCATTGCCCGGGATACCACGGACTCAAGCAATCCCCAGCCTCAGCTTCCCAGGTAGCTGGGATGACAGGCGCGCACCACCATGCCCAGCTATTTTTTTTGGAACTAGGTCTCGCTAGGGGACCCAGGCAGGACTCGAACTGCGATTTCTAGCCCCGGCCGCTTCATAGGCTGAAGCATACAGGCATGAGCCACCGTGCCCGGCCTTAGTTTTCTATTTTTGATGGTTCATTTTTAAAACTACTACTATCCTAAGAAAAATCTCACAAAATCATTGCATCGTTGTAACTCAGGTTAACTGCAGGAGGCCTTTTCTTATCCTCTTCTCTCTTCCTAAAACTCAGTGTACTCTCTGAAACAGCTTAGCAACACTGGAATGCTAGGAATTTGTTAGTTAATTGAAATTCTTCCTTCAAAAATGATGATGAGGAGAGGATGACATTGATAAATAGGTATCCAGGGCTGTGGAGTCCACTTGTCTTTTCAAAGACTATGCTATTCTCTTGCAGCTGCTGGCTGAGATGCTGTGCTGTTTTGTGCTTCCTCATCCTTCAGTGAGCCGAAATTATGAGTAAATTGATAATGCCTAACAAATACACCACCAACAGCAAACCCAGCACATATTTCCATCAATAAGTGTCCCCACCCCAGAGTGTTATAATTCATTGTTTATCTTTCCCCCTCTCATTCTGGTCTGTGAGTCCTTGAAGCAGGCGCTGTGTTTTATTAACCTCTGAGGCTCAAGGCCTAGATAATACCTGGCATACAACAGGAGAGTAAGCAAGTTATAAATCTGAGAGGAATGAGGAAGAGAATTGGAATTCCCATTCCTGAGTGCACACACTTAGCCCTACTATGTGTCATACTAGGTTCTGGAGCTAAATTCATGAACATGTGAAAGTCTGGAATATAGGAGGACTATGATTCAGTCGCTTGAATAGGATCAAACAATGTATTTAAAAGCAGAAATAAGAAGATACGGAACCAAGAAGGTGACATAGATCAGACAAGTTTTATACAGTTGGGTGTTAGTTTTCACTAGGAAACAATCACATCATTGTGGAAGTGAGAAGCCTGGTCCTAGATAGACTTTTCTCAGTGGACATCTGATCCTCCTAATGAAAAACTGAAAATGAAAAGACTGCTCTTTGCTTCTTTATTTTTCCAAATCTCGTGATTCAGGAGCAAAATCACAAGTTGGCAAGCCTACACTGTTTGTGGTGCTTTGTTCTGAGCACACACTCTGTAAAACTACAAAAAGAATCAAGTGTTTTCATCACAGCTGGATGTCTACCTTCTCTGTCAGCTCTGGTGCCCACCTGTTGGGTCAATCATTCAATAGGTTCTAACCTTCTGTCTGTATCCCTATGGACTGAGGCAGTATTTCCACAGAGACAAAGGTAATTGTGAAGTGGGGTCCCTTAATCATTGACACGGTGGTAGAAAGTTCATGTAGCAAGAGTTACTGAAGAAGGAAAACGAGACATGCCACAAAATACTTGCTGATTATAATGAAGAGACCTGGTAGACAAGATCTTAAGCAAATGATACAACTTGTCATCATTGACAAGGGGACAAAGTGTTTCCTGTGCTCATGATGTGATGCTCCAGTGATCAAGTTATCCATTGCCCAGAACATTAGTGACGTCAGATAACATCTGAAGGAGACCTTCAAAGTGAATACAAATTGAGACAAAGGAATTGAAGCAGTTTTCAAATTAACATCACAGTCCATTGGGGAGGAGGTATTAATCCAAAAAACTCTGATACACAAGTTTTGGGCCACGTATGTACCTTCTTCACCCTGAAGAGCAAAAGAGTTCTAAACAAATACTGAACTCCAGTCAGAAGTCTTTTGCTTTTGCACAAGTGAGAGTTTGAAATATTGAAAATCACTTTCTGTGCATTGCAGGATTAAGGAAATAAGTATGTATTTTGTGATTGATGTATTTTAATTGTTGGAGAAGGCAGTTACAATTATGGAAAAAGGAAGGAGTAGACTGAACGCTGCTGTGTTGAATGGGGACTGGGAGTATTAGTTTTTTTGTTTTTTTTGGTTTTTTTTATTTATATATAAATTTCACAACATTGTAATCCCCAGGGTTTACCCCCCCCCTCCACCCTTCCCCCTTTCCCTCCTGCTCAAAGTTGTGCTCTTCAGTTTGGTGCTTAGCTTGTTTTAACTTTTCCCCAAGTCTTTTGTTTATTTTTTCACTGGGTCCATTATGTTAATGAAGTCATTTGGTTTCTGTCTTTTTCTTCTTGACTTATTTCTGCTAATATGATTCCTTCTAAGTACATCCATGTTGTTATAAAATCATCAAATTTGTCATTTTTTAATTGATGAGTAATATTCCATTGTGTATATGTACCACATTTTTTTCATCCAGTCATCTGTTTTGGGGCATTTAGGTTGCTTCCATGTCCTTGCAATTATAAATGGGGGCATTAGTTTTATATTTATTTTTGAGATACCATATTTTTAGGTACATAGATGCATGTATGTATTTACACACATGTGTGCATCTGTTTTCCAGCTCTGTCTGCTGAGACGGTAAAAGTAATAATACCAGTTAACAATGATTATACCCAGCACCCAGATCTTGGTTTCTAAATAATATTCCCCTTGAAAACAAAGCAGGGGCCCTTAGGGAATGGCTGGCATTAAGACTAAAGCAAGGAAAATACAAAATGAGCTTGGATAATCTTGCACTATAAAGGGAACACCTGGGAAAAACCGGGACATCTAAAGGTCAAAGGAGGGAGTTTGACAAACTCTCACTGACCAACTGGAATAATTTGAAAGTAAAACTAATAAATAACATTGAAGTTTACAATTTATTGAATATAATAAGATTCTCTGAGTCCATACTTACATCAATGAATAAGCATGCAAATAAACAAGAGAAAGACCTTTCTTCTGTAAGTAGAAAGCTAAATAGTGAATGTAAACAGAATGATGGGAATATAAAATTCACCATTTAGCCACTGTTGTCTTAGCAACAATCATCAGTCATCATCTTGTCTCAGCAAGAATCATGGATGAGTGCTATCACCTATAGGTGAAAGTCTGGGTAACAGGATAGTTAGTCTCGAAGCACCTCTTCAGAAGACATACAATTACGAAGGGAACAGTGGTGACTTAGAGCTTAGAGCGGTGATCAGAACTAGCTGGCGTGCCGTTACTGAAATTAGGAGTGCCACCTTTTTACAGCTCCAAGGGCAAGGTTTCTCAAGATGGCGGCCCATGGATCGTGCATGTCAAAATCACACTGTGCTTATTAAAAATTCAGATTCCAAGGCTGCCATCTCAGATGGTCTTCAGAACCAAAGGTGCTACACCCCAGCAATCTGTCCTTTTGGCAAGTTTTCAGGCTGTAACTATGAAGACTTAAGTTTGAGAAATTTTGCCCAAAGCTTAGCCCAGCATGCTCAGTAATCGGTATTCAGGGAATTTGATCTGATCTTGTTTAAAGGTCAGGTAGGGCAGAAGAAAACTGAATACATGCCCCAGCCAGAAGTTGGTTAGTGATTAACATGATTTCCTCATCATTTGAAAAAAAAAAATCCTCCTTGTGAGACAATGATGTAAAGAAAAGCTCTCAAGAACCAAGCTTCTACAGCTGGACACGGTGGCGTGTGCCTGTAAGCGACAGCTTATGGAGTCGCGGCGGGATCTGGATATCTCGGTTTGAGTCCCGCCCGGGGCAACATAGTGAGACCTAGTTCCAAAAACTGGGCGTGGTGGCGTGCGCCTGTAATCCCAGCTACCTGGGAAGCTGAGGCTGGGGATTGCTTGAGTCCATGGTACCCCGGGCAACGTGAGCCTATGGTTCCACTGGCAAAAATAGATCTAGCCACAAAAAAAGAAAAAAGAGCCAAGTTTCTATGTAGAGCCAAAGTATAACCCTGTCACATCACCTGTCTTAAAGCAGCAACATTTCCACGGGCCACAAATGCAAGTTCCTCTGTGCACCTATTAGTCACTAATACAATATGGAGAAAAGTTATCTTAACCCCCAAAGCACTTGTGAGTCCATTGATGAACCAGCCCCCAAAATGGAGCCCGTGAAGCCACCTCTCTTATGAACTAATGGGGATTATAACTAGTAAATCCCCTCTGCCCCCACCTCCATATTATCATTTGGAAAAATAAAAGGTTGTTAACATTATGCTGGTCTTCCACGCTATTTCAAACTTTTGCTGGTCCCATAAGCCAGGAGATCTCAGAGTTACTGAATTCCAGCTTTTCTTTTCTTTTTTTTTTTGAGACTAGGTGTCACTATTTTTGCCAGTGGAACCACAGGCTCACATTGCCCAGGGTACCACGGACTCAAGCAATCCCCAGTCTCAGCTTCCCAGGTAGCTGGGATTACAGGCACGCACCACCACACCCAGCTACATTTTGTTTGGAACTAGGTCTGGCTATGTGACCCCGGCGGGACTCAAACCACGATCCCTGGCCCCGGCCACGTCTTTCTAAGCTGCAGCTTACAGGCATGCGCCACCATGCCAGGCCAAATTCTAGCTTCTTAAACCACTCCACATTCCATTATTATTAATTTCTTTTACATTTTTAAAAATATTTATGTATGTATGTTTTATGCATCGTTGTAGTACCCATAGTTCTGCCACCGTATCAAATCAAAACAGAGGTGGGATAAACATAAGGGAAATTTGTGACTATTCACAGGTGATATGGTCGCAGATTCTATTATTCATGAATAACTGTTGGCCTGCCTGCTAGTCTCTGCAAAGAGCACCACCCCTGCATTACACACTTCAGGATCATGAGCAATTATCTATGTGGATTAGAATATATGTCCCCAGGTTTTTGAGACACAGTTCAATTTCTTAACTTTGACCATGCTCTTGAGTGATGATGCTTTCCCAAACGTTTCTCTTCTCTCTCTCTCTCTCTCTTCCTCTTTCTCCCTCTCTCTCTTCCTTTCTCCCTCTCTCTCTTCCTCTTTCTCCCTCTCTCTCTTCCTCTTTCTCCCTCTCTCTCTCCCTCTCTCTCTTCCTCTCTCTCTCCCTCTCTCTCTTCTTCTCTCCCTCTCTCTCTCTCGACTAGGTCTTGCTATTTTTTTGCCCATGGAACCGCTGGCTCACGTTGCCCAGGGTACCACGGACTCAAGCAATCCCCAGCCTCAGCTTCCCAGGTAGCTGGGATTACAGGCGCGCTCCACCACGCCCAGCTATTTTTTGGGACTAGGTCTTGCCCTGAGTGGGACTTGAACCGTAATCCCTAGCCCCGGCCGCTTCATAGGCTGAAGCTTACAGGCACGAGCCACCGTGCCCAGCTATTCTCTTTGTTTTCTTGCAGGACACAAAACAGTCAAGCTGTCAGTAAGCAACACCTTTGGATTTCTTATTTCTGCCCCAAGGAGCGGTGGCTTAGATTTCAACTTTTAAAGGAAAAGCCTTGTCTGCATTTATTGTGTTTTCCTGAGCTGAGTAACCTTAATATGGAAATGTGCTCATGTTACACACCAAAGGCTTCAATAAAGTTTCTGAAAATTTGAGCTTTTTAATCAGATGATCTTGTTCTTTGCTGAGAAAGTGAAATTCCATGGGGAAACAGCTACTCAGATCAGGCTTTGTTCTTTTATTATATTTGTTTTCTTTTATTTCTCTCTACCCAAGAGGACACTTCAAAAACTATCTGAATAGGGAGGATGGGATTACAAACGAGCTGTTAAAGATTTTTTTTTTTTAAATAAGATCTGTTCTGGAAGCTACTATGGGTTGGAGAGTGGTTTACATAGGAACTGTTTTAACTTTAAATTCCTAAAGATAAATGAACTCCGAATATGAACTCTGAGTATCTATTTCATACATGAAATAATGTATGTGACTTCAGTAACCTAATAGGCCGGTATATATTTCGTGGGTGGTGGTAAACTGTGACCTTTAAAAAATAATGATCACATGCCCTTATGCTTTCGTTTAACCAGATTAATCGGCCTTGGGGATGGAGTCTTCTAGGTTAATTGACTCTGTGGATTATGATTGTAAGAAAAAAGTAATTTGTGAACAATAAAATATCTCTAACATCTAACAATAAAATATAATACAATAAAATATAAATACAATAAAATATCTCTACATCTGTAGGTTTGAAGCAATATCACAAAGTTAGGCTTTTAAAGAGAACTTAAGTCATGTGGGTTTCTAAGGCAGAAACCTGAACTAGCTTAAACTATTTGCTTTATTTCTTAGGCTCTTTATCAATCATTCACAGCTCTTTATTTCATCAGTTCTCACTCACTGGGTTTGTGTCTGTTAAGGTGGGTGGTATGAATGCAACATTTAACTGCTTTAAGAAAGATGACCTAACACGTAGGAACAAGGCAAAAGGATAGCTTGTCCTTTCAATGCAGGCACTAGAGCTTTATTTAAAAGGCTTTATGTAACAGGCCCACCCAAAGATTACTCAAAGCTTCAACAGAATATACTGCTGCTTCATAAAGGCTCATACATGTTAACTTGGAGAAGCAAAGAATTGCTGTGTGGAAATGATCACCCGAAAGGTTGTGGCTTTATTGCCTGTTTTGCTTCCAACTAAGTAAACTTGCTTACTTACCTACTTACTTGCTTAACTAATTTAACTGTTACTTAGTTAAGCAAGTAATCAACTTGCTTAGTTAAGGAAAAGCAGCTGGTTTTTCCTTTTTGAACATATACATGTCTTTGGAAGTCTCCTTTTTTGGGGGGATTCTTTGGATTTCCCATCCTGTTGATTTCTTCACTGTTGCATAATGGCTGTGAGATGTATTCATTCTTTATGTTCATTAGGGTCATGTTTTTGAAAAGTATGCTTAATCTCTGTGAAGGAAAGTGATACCACAAGACACCCAAGAAAATGAATTTTGTTACTTTCATCCATCTCATCTCACCCCTCTGGGGAACACATTTATAAGAATGAAACCAAAGCATTTTGCCCCCCCCCCCCAGCCTTGAGATCCTCTTTCCTGGTAACCTCTTCTAACAAAGTCATCAAGCTTATTGTCCCAGGAAAGAAAGGACAAACAGGTGCTGCCAGAACAGAGAGGCCATTCATCAGCTTTGAATTTCAAAGCTGATTTTCTTGACCTCTTTTCAGTAAGACAATGTACATAAAACCCAGGCTTTTTGGAGAAAGGGATTTCTAAATAACAAAGCTTCCTTTTTAATACACAGACCCTGTGTACAGAATTGAAGGGAACCCCACCCTTTCACCAGGCAATGAAGAAGAGAAGGGAAAGCTACCCCCCTTCTGGCCTCAGTTGTAGGGGAAAGAAAGGGGGAGTGGAATCCGGGAGGGAGGTCACAAGACACCATTGTCTTGATCTCCTCCTTCCAGGTTGAAGTACCCAAGGCAGGAAGTGTGTGTTTTCACTGGGCTCCTGGGAAAGCAGAGGGAAGGAGTTCCACGCCCCCCTCCCCTCCCGCTTTTCTTTGGGAGGATTAACAGCCCTTCACCACTATGAGTCACTGAAACCACGCCCCTCCCTCTCACACTCAGAGGCCTTCTAGGAGAGCAAAGGGGGGTTGGAATTCACACGGTTGATCAGTTAACTGAGTCATCCCAGTGGAGACTGTTTAACAAAGACATTTTAGATTATGAGATTCAAGTGCGCAAACTGAACTCAATCTTGTCCTCCCCCTCCATTTCTGCCGAGAAGATGTGAGCTTGTAAGGTACATCGGAGCCGTCAGAGATCTGACGTCAATACGTCAGACAGTAATACGTCTGCCCAGGCGAACACGTCGTCAGTTGCAGAGGTTACCAGCTATGTATGTTTCATGTGCTCCTCTGGCAACAAGTGCACTGTTACGTTTATGTCACAAAGAACACGTCATATTTCCTTGTGCTTTCTAGCCTCCACCTGACACATCGGTGTACTTTCTGCATCTAACCAGACGAACCCGCCACAAACCAACAGCAAGAGGGGCCAGAAGTCTAACCAGGGTGATGCTCAAGTCTCAGCGTTTGTTACCTCTTTGCTTATTCTATCCCGAGGCTGATTATTTACCAAATAAAACCTGTCCTACCCACCTCCTGGTCCTCTGAGCCTACCTGGTTGGGTAGTCACATGAAAAATATTGTGGCCATTGTGTACTGTGCAGCGCATCCAGGCTGCTGCATTTTGTTGCTGATGCACGACTTTTCACAGCATTTTTCCCCCTCTCACATGGTGTCTGGCAAAGTTTGACAGGATGGGCTGGACTGAAGCATTGTTCCAGGGCAATCCCGAAGGGAAATGGGGTAGTCTGGGTGTGAGTCCTCACGTACATGCTTCAAAAAATATTCACAACAAGACCCAAGGGCAGGTACATCACATAGGGAAAGGTTAACAACAGGTTTCTTTGAAAGGAAACGAAGGCCGGGCACGGTGGCTCATGCCTGTAAGCTCCAGCCTAGGAAGCGGCCGGGGCTAGGGATCACGGTTCGAGTCCCGCCTGGGGCCGGTAACGAGACCTAGCTCCAAAAAAATAGCTGGGCGTGGTGACACGCGCCTGTAATCCCAGCTACCTGGGAAGCTGAGGCTGGGGATGGCTTGAGTCTGTGGTCCCCCCGGCAACGAGAGCCTGCGGTTCCACGGGCAAAAATAGCGAGACCTAGCCTCAAAATAAATAAATAAAAATAAAAAATAAAAGGAAATGAAAAGGGGGGCGGGGGTTGGGGATGATGAATTGGTTAATATGAAGAACCGTAATGACGTCTGAGTTGGGACTCCCTGCGCACGCTGAAGGCTGGCAAAACCAAAACCCTTTCAGACCCAGTGCTCCCCCTTCAGGAAGTCGAGTGGCACCTGGGGTGGTGGAAGCGGTGGAGTCCAGGAAACATCAGCAGGTAGTGTTCATTCAGCAAGGACAGACCGTTTCCACCAGTACCATCAGCCTCAGATTTCTGAGTCACTCTGGTGAGCAGAGGTCCCAAGAAGACCTGCGCTGGACAAGAGGCATGAGAGGAAAATTTGTTCTTTTTTTTTTTTTTTTTTTTGAGACTAGGTCTTGCTATTTTTGTCCGTGGAACCGCAGGCTTTCGTTGCCCAGGGTACCACAGACTCAAGCAATCCCCAGCCTCAGCTTCCCAGGTAGCTGGGATGACAGGCGTGCGCCACCACGCCCAGCTATTTTTTTTTGGAACTAGGTCTCGTTACGGGCCCCAGGCGGGACTCGAACCGCGATCCCTAGCCCGGTGCCTGAAGCTTACAGGCACGAGCCACCGTGCCCGACCCTGTTATCTTTTTTTTTTTTTTT
>PVHY01008461.1:0-44177 GCA_004024945.1 Uropsilus gracilis | reverse complement strand
CGATCCCTAGCCCCAGCCGCTTCATAGGCTGAAGCTTACAGGCACAAGCCACCGTGCCCGGCCAGTTTATTTTTGGAGACTAGGTCTTGCTACTTTTGCCTGTGTTCAACCGCAGGTTCACGTTGCCTGGGGTTCCACAGACTCAAGCGATCTCCAACCTCAGCTTCCCAGCTGAGGGATTACAGGTGCGTGCCACCACACCCAGCTATTTTTTTTGGAACTAGGTCTTGCTACGTGTCCCCAGCGGGACTGGAACTGCGTTCCCTGGTTCTGGCTGTGGCTTCCTAGGCTGCCACTGACAGGCATGCGCCACCATGCCCGGTCAATGTTTTAATAGTTTATATATATATAAATAGTTTTTTTTCCATCTTTGTTTTCTTCGGGGTTCACTCATATACCTCTTTTTTCTTTGTGCTTGTTAACACAAAGAACCTGGTGTATCCTATTTAAGGCAGCCATTTTATAAAAGGTAAACGACTGACACAAATTCTTAAAAGGATGGACGGTGCTTTCTTCTAATGATTCTTCTCTTTATATGTGGGTGTTTTTTCATAACGAAAGACATAAAACATTTAGGAATGTACAAAAAAAAACCCAAAAATAACATGAGATCCAGAGTCCCATTTTGTAGGCAGTGCTAACATTTTGATGCATTTCCTTTCTTCCTTTTTAACACAGGTAATTTATGTTTACTATAGGAATATTAATATATATGCAGAATAAAAAAAGGTAAAGTCAACTATCTCTGAGGAGATTATAGACTTATATACATAAACATTCTTACCTCTTCCAATTCTTTTAAGGGATTTTAAATGTATGCATTTTATTGTTTTTTTAAATAATTTATTTATATATATTTTTCACATTTTTGTATTCCCTGGGGTTCATTTTTTAACCTGCAATTTTTTAAATTAAATATTGTGAACACACTATCGATATCATTTTATTGACTACTCATTTTTTTCTATCATATAGTAGTACTATCACTAATATTACTAACTTATATTTTCAGTTATTAGACATCTGAATTGCTTCTAGGTTTTTACTGAAAAAAAAAATCAAGGCTCTTTTGCTTTTTTGCACAGTGATTAATTTCCTTTTAGTAAATCATTCCTCCAGAATCAACTCTTAGAAGAATTTTTAAAATAAAATGCATTTAATTGAGGTAATATTAGGATCCTCCCATCAGATATCACCATCCCAATGCACCTGCCACCAAATCCCCCTTCCTCCACCACCATAGTCCATCTCTTCCTTCTCTGCTCTTCTCTCTTCCCCACCTCACCCCCTCTGGATGCTTCAGTTCTATAGTCAGCTTTCAATTATTTGTTTTTGTTTTTCAAGTGTTTGTTTTATTTAAGCTGGACTTGATCTGACAGTTTTAGAAACAGAATTTTTAGGTAAACAACTTTGATTATACCAATTTATAGAATTTTGCTTTTACTTTTTTATGTCTTACTACTGTAAGACAGTGAGCAATGTTTCACATCTTGTTTTGTTTTTTAATGCAAACATTTCCCATGTTCTATACAATTTTTAATATCATCATTGAGACATGAAGGTGAGTCAGGTTAGTTAATTTAATCGATTTATTCCACTATTTTGGCTGTTGGTCAGGTATTTCCCAGTTACTCTGTGAGAAATCACAGTTTAGGACCATCTCTTTGTGTAGATTTAGAATTATCACTTTAGGATAAATTCCCAGAAAAGGAATGTCTCAAAGGTCATGAGCACATATGATGTTAGTTGGCAAATATTGCTAAGTTGCTTTCCAATCTTGCTATATTAATCCACATTATAATGTCATATCATATCCAGATATGACAGAGTGGATAGTAGAACAGTGGGGTAGACTGCTGTGCAATCTTCCTTAGGGAGGTTTGGAAAATAAACAAATCATAAAATTTTCTTCTCTGTGTTTCCGGTCAGATTTTCAAAGAACAAAGAATGGTCTGGCAAATCTCAAGCAAAAAGAAAAGACATTTAAATTAAACATCAGAAAGGTTCACATAAACTTGGGCTCTTTATTTTCTCTCTTATGTTAGATCTTGGATTTGGATTATAAATTTCTTGCCAAGTGAGGGGTTTACTGGTTATCTCTGCAAGCAAGGTAGGATTCTGCTCATGAACACAGAAATCCTGAGGGACAAGAAGAGGTTTTCTCATTGACTTTCCTCCATAGGACTCACCTCTATAGGCCTCTACAATGTCAGTAAATTTCAGGTCCACCTCCAGACATCTGAGGTAAAAGCAATTTTTTCAAATAAAGAAGTTCTAGGAAAGAAGACTCCATCTAAGTTTTATCTTTGCACAAAAAAAACATTAACCTCAAAAGAAGGAATTCTCATAAAAACAACAACAACAACAACATATACCAGTTACATTTCAGTGTAATGTTTTGCAATGTATATGAATCAAGACTTCTCCTGAGAAACTGTTTAGATGAATTTACAATGATAATAATCTATAATCTCTCTTCTGTAAGATTCTAATGGGCACAAAATCTATTAGTGCTCTATTTTGAAAATCAAGGTCCTTGGTATAGACCAAAGTCAGTTCTGGCACTACTGATATTCTGGGCTTCATTCTTTGTTTTGTGGGGGCTGTTTCAGGCATTGTGAGATTTTTTTAGTAGCATCCTTGGTCTCTAGCCATTAGCAACCAGTAGCACCCCATCCTCTTCCCAGCTGTGACAATCAAAATCATCTCCAGCCACTGCCCAATGTCCCCTAGGAGACACTGTCATCCCCCGTCACTGGTGTGATACATAAGGTATATTTAATTCTATTTAATAAACTCTGGCTGCATCCACATGGAAAAGATGGAGACTAGCATCTTTAATAGATATTTTCAAATCAATTTTAAGTTTTCAACTTGAGCTAATCCATTTTACGAAAAACATGTCTTATCAGCAAATAAATGGGAAAGTAAAATGGACATACATTACTAAGTATGAAGTATTACAAAAATGTAATTCAAATACGCAGGTTGCATAGAAATTTTATTTTAAATTTCAATAACAATACTTTTCCAGAAAAATACTGGGTAAAAACAATGGATGTACTTCCCTGTGAATCACAGTATTTTGTGAGCAAATGACTTTTTATGTTTCTACAAGGCCAGAAACCTGGGTTTTCTAATGTATTACAGAAATAATTTCCAACCTGCTTTGCTTATAAATTCCACTTTTAATCTGGCAAATTTACATGGTATTTCCAATAAGAGTATTTAAAACCCGCATTACAATCAGACTAAAGAAGGCATTTGAATTAAAATCCTAGGAAACACCTTGGCGGTGTTTCAGATTGGCGGACTTCTACTTGCCCTTAAAACCAACTACCTGGGAGGCTGAGGCTAGGAATCAATTCTTTGGGTTCAAGACAACCCTGGGCAGCATAGTAAGACCTAGTCTCTAAAAAAAAAAAAATTATGCCAATAAATCTGGCACCCCAATTTATTTTTTCACTGTTGTAGTGTCTTTCTCAGACACAAAACTGAACTAAACTCTTACACCCCATGACCAGAGACATTGAGAAGACAACCCTGGGGGCTGCATCCTGGAAGACTCCCTCTACCCCACTCTTGTAAGGATTTTCTTATACATTTATGATCAGTCACCCTAACTTCCGAGGGAAAATTAGCAAATATTTGCTATAAAAGTCTTTTCCTGGACTGTATTTAAAATCTCTTTACATCAGTTAAGATACTTTCAGCTGTAAATCATAATATCCAATAAAAGTGGCAGATCTCATAGGACTTTCTAATATTGAACAAATATGACTTTATAAAACTGCATAGGTTTCGGGTGCACAGGCTTACAAATCTAACATATAGTGACTACATCATGTTCACCAGAAGGAGACTAGTTTCCAGGCCAGGCATGGTGGTGCGTGCTTGTAAGCGGCAGCCCAGGAAGACGAGACAGGGACCAGGGATTGCAGTTCGAGTTCCACTTGGGGCAACGTAGCGAGACCTAGTTCCAAAAAAATAGCTGGGCATGGTGGCATGCGCCTGTAATCCCAGCTATCTGGGAAGCTGAGGCTGGGGATTGCTTGAGTCCGTGGTACCCTGGGCAACGTGAGCCTGTAGTTCCACGGGCAAAAACAGCGAGACCTAGTCTCAAAAAAAAAAGTCTAGTTTCCATCCTTTACCCTAAGAAGACCCCTTTTGCCTCATCCCTTGCCCCCCCCTTGCCTTCTAGTAACCACTATTCTGTTCTTATTGACTAAAAGTTTTTGTATTGTTCATTATTATCAGGGCACCGCAAATCAAAATGATGAGCTATGACTTCATACCTCTGAAAACAGCTTTAATCAAAAAGATAAGAAACAAGAGTTAGTGAGGAGGAAAAAAAAGGGACCCTTTCTCATCCATTATTAGTGCAGCTACTCTGAAATAGTGTGGAGAGTCAACAAAAAATTAAGAATAGAAATTTCACATGACCCCACTCCCATTTCTGGGTACTTATCCTAAGAATGTGAAAATAGTAATTCAGAAACTATATGCATCGCAGCATATTTACACAGCCAACAGTTGGAATCAGGACATTTTATTGTCTGACCTAATGAGAGTTTAGAGACAGATGTTCTTCCCTGCTAAACACTATCATTTAGTGATCTCCGTTCCTTCCATTCTTATCTGCTGCCATTCCCAGCACATTCACACAGCTTCAACAGTCTGTGAAATGAGAGGAAGGAAGAGGTGGGAAATGCTACTTGAATATATTGCTTTCATCAGGATGGGAACTCTTTCTAGGACCCCCTAATGAGAGTGCTGTTGAAAGGCTCATTGACCAGATGTGGACCACATGGCCAGGGCTACCTACTGAGAAGGTATTTAGCATTTTAAGGTATCTACCATTTTAAACCTCTACTATGGGAAGCAGACTCTACAAGAACGGAAAAAGAGAATGGAAGAGAGAGAGGTCTAGTTGCTATGTGGGGAATCAAAAGTACATAGCAAATTATATTTTATTTTTATTTATTTTTTTGTGGGAAGAAAACAAGTTACAGATAGGTATACAAATTACAATACCATATTTACAAAATTATAAACCATGCAAAATAATGTATGACTTACATTATTATTATTTACATTATTATTATTATATGTATTATTACATCATATGTGTGATTTAAAACTTTCAAATACCACAGGAATGATAAACATCAAATCCAGTGTACTGATTATTATTTCTGGGAATGTATAATGGGGAATAGGATAGAAGAGATGTCCACAGAGAATGTCAACTCTCTCTGCAATGGCTGATTTTTTTTAATTTATTTTTTCAAATTTTGTATATACATTTATATATACATATATTACATTATTGCGTACCCCAGGGTTTTCCCATTTCCCTAACACCTGTTAACCATACTGCTCTTTTGTGCTCTCTGCCTCCCCCGCCTTCTTTGCCCGGGGTACCACAGACTCAAGCAATCCCCAGCCTCAGCTTCCCAGGCAGCTGGGATTACAGGTGCACACCATCACACCCAGGTATTTTTTTGGAACTAGGTCTTGCTAAGGGCCCCAGGCGGGATTTGAACCACAATCCCTAGCCCCAGCCACTTCATAGGCTGAAGCTTACAGGCATGAGCCACTGTGCCCGGCTCCCATTGGTTGCTTCTTTCTTATTTGTTTGTCTTTTACTATATCCTTCATACAAGTGAGACCATCCTGTATTTCTCTTTTTCTTTTTGACTTATTTCTGCTAATATGAGTCCTTCTAATTCCATCCATGTTGCTGCAAATGACATGTTTGTCCTCTTTGATTGATGCATAGTATTCCATCGTGTACATATACCACATTTTTTTTTTAGCCAATCATCAGTTTTGGGGCATTTGGGTTGTTTCCAGATCTTAGCAATTGTAAACAGACCTGCAATACACATGCACGAAAAGGTGTCTTTTTGAATTAGTCTTTTCATGTCCTCTGGGTAGACTGCTGGGTTGAATGGTAGTTCCACTTTCAATTATTTGAGGGTCCTCCACACAGTCTTCCATAGTGGCTGGACCAGTTTGCACTCCCACAAGCAGTGTAAGAGAGTTCCATTTTCTCCACATCCATGCCAACATTTGCTGTTGTCCGTTTTTATTTATTTTTTAATTAATTTTTTTGAGGCTAGGTCTCAGGTTGCCCGGGGTACCATGTACTCAAGCAATCCCCAGCCTCAGTTTCCCACATAGCTGGGATTACAGGCGCACGCCACCATGCCCAGATATATTTTTTGGAACTAGGTCTGGCTACGTGCCCCCGGCGGGACTCGAACCGCAATCCCTGGCCCCAGCCGTGGCTTCCTAGGCTGCCGCTTACAGGCATGCGCCACCATGCCCGGCAAGTCTGTTTTGTTTTGTTTCTTTTTTTTTAAGATGGGCCATTCGTACTGATATAAGATGGTATCTCAGTGTGGTTTTAAATTGGCAAATTATATTTTAGAAGAATGTTCCTTGGTGTAAAAATCTGTATTACCAAAGTTCTACGAACATTGTAAATAATTATTTCTCTATATTTTTTATGTGGATTTGAAAAAAAATGAGCTTAAAAAAAAAAAAACAATCCAGCATGAGAAAAAGTACTAATTACGTAAAGCTACCGTAGATTAAGATTGTAAGTAGGTTGCTAAAATAAGAACCTGCTTTATTTCCCTTTAATAAGGGAGGGGGAGGCTTTGAAACCCTGTGCAGCCTTATCTCCACAGAGCTTGCATATTTAAAACCAAGTGCCGGTGGTGTTGCGCAGACACACAGAGGAACGTCATGTAGTTATGTTCAGTCACAGACTGTGATGCCGCATGGAATTCCTTTCATGTCAGCAAGCTCTGGCCTGTGCTAGACGTCCCGGCTCAGAAAAAATTGGGTGACTCCTTCAGGTGCTCCATCTTCTGAGAATCCTTCCTTGAGGTAGGTTTTGGCTGGTTGGAGCAGGGCCGTCCTTCTTGGGAGCAGGTGGGACACAATCCGTGGCAGCTCTTCTTCAGGAGTGGAGTGGTAGCTTGTGTTCCAGCAGGCAAAGAGATGAGGCCTCTGAGGCTCCTGGAGCTGCTTCTGCAGGCCATATTCCCCTCTGGCTCTGATGCCAGCAGCCCTTCTGAATGTCACCAGGGGACAGCTGAGCTAAAGTCTGGGCCCCCCCAAATTTTATTTTATTTTATTCCAAGTTTTTTTTTTTTTTGAGACTAGGTCTCGCTCTGTTGCCTGGGGTAGTCCTGATCCCAAACCCGCAGACTCAAGCAATCCCCAGCCTCAGCCTCTCAAGTAGCTGGGATTGCAAGCGTCTGCCACCATGCCTGGCTGCTTTTTCGAGACCAGATCTCACTATGTTGCCCAGGGTAGTCTTGAACCTGTGAACTCAAGCGATCCTGGGCCTCTCGCCTCCCAGCACTTGGATTACAGGCACGTGCCACCATATCCGGCTTTATTTCCAAGTATTTTATTTTAATTGAAACTGTTGGTTTACAACACTGTACACGATTCACAGGTATAGTATCACGCCTCTCGGGTGTATGTTACCACACCCACTACTAAGGCTCTCAGAGTCGTCCTCCCTAGACCAAAATACATTTTGCTCCATTTCTCCTCTTTTTGGTCTTGTTTACAGGAATTATGTGCAATCAAGTATCACAGAGCAGGGCAGCACAGGACAGTCAGATGACAATGGATGACGAGTCACCTGAAAAGTTTGTCCTGACCATAATATGATGAGTCATTTTTCTTTTTCCTCGGGACAGAAAAAAACATTACCAAAGTCTCACTCATGTGACTGGAAGATAAAATCTTTCCTTCTTTTTAAAGAACACTGCTTATATTTTCACAGGGAGCAGAGAGCTAATCTACTGGGCCTAAAATCTCAGCACCCACTGTGCTTCCAGCATCCTTAGGCCAGGCCTTGCAGTAGCAGAGAGGAGAGCCATGCTCTTTGTTTCCACGGCTGAGGCCAGGGTGAGACTGGAATGTCCTTATATAAGTGGGACATGACTATTTCTACTTCCAAGTGGCCCTATCCTTAGGAAGTAGGCATGGTGAGGATGACCAGACTGAGAGGCAGCACAGGTCACAACCCTGAAGGAGTTGATAAACAGGAAAGGGGGTAAGACGCGAGGACGTAGAGGAGCTTTATGAGTACAGGTGTTTATAAAACCTGAGAAAGATATGGGCTACAAGATTGAGGAACCTGGAACATACCCTACTAAGTTCAATTAGACCACCTCAAAACAACACTGCTGTAGGATTCCAAATAAGGGATCCAGAATAATTCTACTCTTGGAGACAGAAAGTACAACGGTGGCTTTCAGGCACTGAAAGGAGGAGGGGGGGGATGGGGAGTTTGGGAAGTTGTTTATGCGGGACCAAGTTTGACTTCTGCAAGATGAAAGGAGTTCTGGAGGAGATGGTGGTGGTGATGTTGACATAACCATGTGAGTGGACTTAACACCAGGGAAGTGTAGTTCCTTACACTTACTACACTTACAACATGGTTAAAGTGTTAGAAAATTCTGTTATATACTTTATCACAATTAAAAAAAAATCCTTGAAAAGAATAAATACAAATTATGGTGTAATAGAGAGAGCACAAGACTTAGGGCTAGAAGAACTTTACTCTCTTAGGTTGAGAATGGGACCCTGCATACACTCACAAAAGACAAATTAGCTAAAGGAAAAAAAAAAAACCCTTTTAGTTATATACATGAATACAGGAATTCATAAAGAAGTCTGACTCAGGGAGGCTTCTAGAATTGAGGGATTAGCTCTTCATAGGGGTCAGGGATGGGCAGAATATACCTCTGAGACAACAAAGGACTTCCGGGAGGGGGAGAGGAGAAATGGACACTACAAAAAAAAATAACTGACTTGGGGAGGCACATAGACCCTAGAGAGAACAGATGGAAAATACGACAGTTTTGTGCCAATGCCTGAGATTAGAGGTGCTTCTGTGGAAGGGATTTACGACAGTTGGGCTCTATCCACTCCGCCGCGGATAACTACACCTGGCATCCACCGCCCCTCCTTCCTGGCTTAGAAAGCGCATCGTCTTGCTGGTGGCTGCTGTTCTGCTCATCCCCCGATGGCGTTCTTCCCATCAAAGCCATATCCGTGACCTTCCCCATCGCTGAAACAACGACAATGACAACAAAAAACGTCCCTCGACACACTTCATCAAGTCCCGCGCTCTTCCCTCTCAAGCGGCACTTACCTGGGCATCCGTCCCCACTGGCCTCATCCGCGCATGCGCAGCCCCGCCTCCAACCACCCCCATGGCTGCCCTGACTCGTTCCTCCGAGTGATCTGGAAACACGGAAGGTTTTGGCTCCTCCCTCCACAAAATCACTATCACCGACACGACACTTTCTTCTTGTCACATTCTCTTCCCCTCGTTTATCTAATACCAAGCGCTACTTGTGCTTTTCCGCTCTAATTTTCTGAAGTTCCTCTCAGCTTCTTCTTCCGGTGTACTTTATTTACCTAAACGCTGGGGTTCCTGAAGCGCTCCCCCAGGACACCTGCTTTTCCCCTTAAAAAGTGCGACTCACAATTCCGGCTGTTGAGTTGGCTTTATTGAAGAGCTGGCGAAGGGGGCAGCATGGCGCCTGGATGCCGCAAGCTCCTACACGAAACAGGGTGTTTGCACAGGAAGAATGTGGGTCAAGGTTTCCACACAAGACGGCATGATTCCAGGTCTTGCCACTTTGGCTCCGGGCCAGGCAGCAGGGACTCATCTTGATGCAGATGATGGCATGATTAGGAAACTCCAGGTTGACTGCTGATTACCCCAGTGGGAGAGGCGCAAACCAGTCACTATTAACTCTGCAGGGGAACCGAGCGTGTAGGACTCCACTTAGGGTTGACTTTTCCACTTTCAACATTTCCCATACTGTCTCTTAGAAAAAAAAAAATAACAGGCCCCAAAATGGCGGCACCCCAGGTTTCACCAATACTTAGTACCTAAGGATAGTGTCATCTTATCCCAAAAGGGAATTTTAAACCAAGTAATCTGGGGTTTCCCGGTCAGCACTAGCAACCTGGTGGGCCTAACACCTTTCCCTGCTCTCACTAAGGGAAAGCAGTTTTGCCAGAAATAATCATTTCTTTTTTCTTTTTTTTGAGACTAGGTCTTGCTATTTTTGCCCATGGAACTGCAGGTTCACGTTGCCCGGGGTACCACGGACTCTAGCGATCCCCAGCCTCAGCTTCCCAGGTAGCTGGGATTACAGGCAGGTGCCACCACGCCCAGCTATTTTTTTGGGACTAGGTCTTGCTATGTTGCCCCGAGCGGGACTCGAACCGCAATCCCTGGCCCAGGCCGCTTCATAGGCTGAAGCTCATAGGCACGAGCCACCGTGTCTGGCATCATCTTTTCTTTTTCGTGGAACTCTATCCGCCCCTCTTTGTGACTAGAAAAACCTCCCACTTCTCGCAAGCAGAGACTTCCTACTTGCTCGATGGGATATTGTTCCTTTAATGAAGCCAATGAGATCTTTAAGTTTATGAATTTTGTTTATTAACACCACTTCCGTGGATTCAGTGGCCTAGTTGGGGTACTCCAGCTCATGCGTGAATCCCCAAGGAATTTCTTCCGGGTTCCTGGTCTACACAGCCAGTGACCCCCTTGCCATCTCCACTTGAAGTCCTCCCAGGCATCGGAACTCCAGCATTCCAGATGCAGCTGGCCTTTCTCCAACGTCCTTGAGCCCTCTCCGTGGCATTGCCACCGTGCAATTGTCCAAAGCAGAAAGTGGAAGTTTTCCTTACTCCTTCCTGAACCTAAACCGTATCTTTTTTTAATTAAAAAATTCATTTTATTGATTTGTCACATTTGTGCATTAATTGATCCCTCCCCCCGCATATCCCCCCTCCGTATCCCCCCTCCAGTCACTCCATCTCCCATTTTTCTGCGATTTGTTGGTTGGTTAAGTTGATGTTCAGTTGTTTGATGTTTTGCCCGTTGGTCTCTTCTGATATCTGGTAAATGTTTTTTATTTTTTTTGCATATATATGTATATGTATATTTATATTACATTAGTCCATTATTGTGTACCCCGGGGCTCTCCCACTTCACTAACATTTGTTAACCATCCTGATCTTTTGTGCTCTTCACCTCCCCCACCTTCTTCCCCCTCCTCCTCTCTCGCTCCATGGCTAAACCATATCTTCACGATCACATACAGTGGATTCTACTTTTGAATCTATTCTCTTCTCTCTTTCAGTCTCTACTGCTGATGTCGGGTTTGGGGAGGCATGGAGTACAGAGACTTGGGGGGAGGGGGCTTGGGTTCCTCTGAGAAAAGTTTCATCTGTTCAGGCATGGTGGCGTGTGCTGCCTAGGAAGCCATGGCAGGGACCAGGGATCGTGGTTTGAGTCCCGCCTGGGGCCTGTAGCGAGACCTAGTTCCAAAAAATAGCTGGGTGTGGTGGTGCGTGCCTGTCATCCCGGCTACCTGGGAAGCTGAGGCTGGGGATCGCTTGAGTCTGTGGTACCCCGGGCAATGTGAGCCTGCAGTTCCACGGGCAAAAATAGCAAGACCTATGCTCAAAACAAAACAAAAAAGAAAAGTTTCATCAGAGCTCCTCTTTCAGCTGCACGTGCTGAGCCCCCTCTCCCCCACCAGGCAGAGATGTTTAATTATATCTAAAAGGGGTAAAAGGCAGGTTTATTATAGAGAGGGAAGGGGAGGGGTAGGGAAAGGAAGAAGGGCAAAGGAAGTGAATAAACAAAAAGAACACAATGGCCAATAAATACATTTTAAAATGTTCAACATGGTCTCTAATCACAGAAACGCAAATCAAAATGAAATGTCATTTTTTACATAGCCAATTAACAAGAAAAATGTAAACATAGTAAGGCAGTATGTACATAGAGCCATTTTTCTTTTAGGATTAACTTAAGAATTTCTAGGGTTGTCCAAAACATTATAGATATGTAAAAAGATCTAACTCTAAGGATATTCCTTATGGTTTTATTTATAAAATTGGAAATAGTAGGTGTTGACTAAATTATGGTAGTTTAAACACTGCAATATTATGTTTATTAAAATACCATTAGCATATTAAAATACGGAAACATGTATTATACATGGTCAAGTTTAAAAAACTATTCGCCAGTTTATAATATAATCTATTTTTAAAATAACTTAACAATTTCATTTAACATGCTTTCTATAATGAACGTGTATTTTTTCTCTAGTAAGAAGTATTTTTATGAAGCCCCCCCGCCCCATATTATACACTCTCCTCCTGTTCTAATTCTAAACCCCACAAGAGGACTTCTGGTTACCAACCTCTTTTTCCTACCTATTTTCATAACAGAAAGGCTGGTGTCCTGCTCTGAAGAAGTATATAGTGAAAGATAAAGCCTGGCAAGAATATTAGAAAGTACAAAAGGATGAAAGCAAAGTGGTTGAAAGGGAAAAGAAGAATGCTAAACATTAAGTATGAAGATCAAAGACCTGAGAAAGAAGCTAAGGTATGGTCGACATGTTTGTAAACTACCTTGTAAAAATGTGAGTCCAGATCACTGAAAAGTAGTTTAAAGGTAACAGTTGGTGTAGGGAAATAAGGACAAAGGAAGTGGCTAAAGAAATCTACAGAACACCATGCATTAAAAAAAAATATATATATATAAATTCCAATAACATATAAGAACTTATTTTGAAACACAATAGCCCAGGCTGTATTCAGAATAGCTATTCTATTGTTCGATTTGTCATCAAATTCCATCCTACCCCCAATTCCTATACTGATAAGTTAGCATACTATTTGGTAAGGCCACATTTAAATCCCATTAGTGTCATTGAATGCATCCACGAACACAGATTGTTTTGAATAGTCTCAGTAAGCAAAATCCCTAGCCAAGAGCTTAACTATTACAATTTTAGGTCCACTCTGCTTTGGGGAAGAAATGCTTAAAAGGGTCAAGACCTGGGAAATACTCCTGAAAACCAGAACTGGCCTGCAGGTGAAGTCTGCTGACCATGTGAAAGCATGAACAAGTCTGCTGAAGGCGGTGACCTAAGAAACACAGCCTGCGGGTCTAGAAAAACAACCGTCTAGAAAAACAACCCGTGACTTACTGACTGGGTTTACTGATCTGCAGCCCAGTTTCTCCTGGAATCTTCCTCTTCTAGCTTCCGGCACGTCAGACCACGGACTACCACCAATGATAGACAGCCCACCCGGAACACCAGGATGGTAAAGTATATATAAAGCCTTCCTTCCTGTTAGGGGCGCTCAGCCTTTGGATGTGAATCTGCTGAGTCAGTACCAGTGCTAATAAAACTACATCTTGCCAGCCCTGATTGTTCCCTGATTGCCTGGGCTGGAAACATCCTCCTTCCCTGATTGGCAGCAATGGCCAGGTGCGATTACCATTCCCTGCTGCCATGTCTGGGTATGGTTCTCATTTCCCTGATTGCCTGCTTGCAAAGGCTCTGGAAGCCCAGAAGGCAAAAGAAGGCAAAGCCTGTATGGATATCAGGATAAGTTTGTCATTTTTTTTTTTTTTGAGACTAGGTCTCGCTATTTTTGTCGCAGGCTCTCGTTGCCCGGGGTACCACAGACTCAAGTGATCCCCAGCCTCAGCCTCCCAGGTAGCTGGGATTACAGGTGCACGCCACCATGCCCAGCTATTTTTTTAGAACTAGGTCTCACTACGTGCCCCAGGCGGGACTCGAACAGCGATCCCTGGCCCCGGTGGCTTCCTAGACTGAAGCTTACAGGCACGAGCCACTGTGCCTGGCCCTAATTCTGCATTCTGAATGTACAGAATTTCAACAGACACTATCACTAACTTGAGAATGCCTAGCATCATAGTAAGAACTTGATATAAACTGCTTTAACAATCATATATGATCGTTATATATGAGCTTATTGTGAAAATACAACTCTAAAAGCAAAACGGAAGAAAACAGACTATTGTGACATTGAGACCGAATAGGACTTTGTCAATAAGACTTAACTGTACACAAACTGTAAGCCAAGACATTAAAGGATTTGAGGATTTGACTACATTAAAGATCCTTGTTCAACAAAGGATCTCATAAGTAAACTTTATAGATGGGTGGCTGGAGGAATTATGTACACCATCTAAAATGAACAAGAGATTGCTATCGGGAATGGGTTGTTCTGTAAACGGATAGTAAAAATGTCAGATCCGTGGGTGAAACAGTCGCTCTTGCAATGGCTCAACTCTGCGGTGGTTAGCATGACAACAGCCATGGATAATACGTAAATTAATGTGACTGTTTCAGTAAAATCCTACAAAAGTGGGTGGTGAGAAAGATTTGGCAAACTACAGTTTGTCAATCCCTAAAATACAAGAAACGGCTGTGGATCACTAAGAAAAATTTAGGACACTCAACCGAAAACCGGACAAAGGCTATCAATCAGCGATTGGCAGAATGAAAAATCCAAATGACTAAACAAGCATATGGATGCAGAACTTTATTGATAATCTGAGGGATACTGAGTTGGGTGTGATGGTGTGTGCCTGTAACCCAAGGGCTGGGAGGCAAGAGGCCCAGGATCGCTTGAGTTCATGGGTTCGAGACTACCCTGGGCAATATAGCGAGACCTAGTCTCAAAAAAAAAAATGTGAGGAATGCTGATGAAAAGAAATGGTATTGTACCCAAGGATTTGCCAGAATGGGGAAGCCAGGTAATTTAGGTGGAGGTTAACGGTGTAGGGAAACATGAAATCCTCCTGCCATGCTCCTGGGGGTGTTCGTTACAGAGACCCATTCTGAGAGCAATCTGGCAATGCTAAGTGAAATGAACATGTTCTTTCACTATCCATGTAAAGGACAGTTCTCTGGTAAAGGGTGGTAGGTAATCTTGTAACTAGAGACAATATACATCTTGATTTTTCTCACTTCCGTGCTCATAAAAACATCAGATTGTCACTAGTCTACAGACTAGCTGATCGAAATTCCTTTCTACCAATGTGTTTTAGGCATGAAAAAAATCTTGATATTCTTAAACATCTAATTCTTAGACAATTTAGAGCTTTCTATTCTTTGAGAACTGGCTTATGATGCCTGATTAATGGAATGCAAAGTGCACATGAATTGAAGATAAAGTGAGAGTTCAATTTTATATAATGGAGAACCAGCAATAGGGTTCTACTTTTAAATCCTTCTGTTTTTCCTCTTCTGCACCGTCAGGAACACTTCAGTAGAAAAGTCTGAGAAAAATTCAGTTAAAGAGAAGGGACAGTTGAACATCCATCAATCTTTAGCTAAATAAAACTGAGATTTTAGGGTGATTTTTTTTCCTTTAATGGAAAATTAAATTATACAATATAATCTGTGTGGTAAAGAACCTCAACTTCCTTTAGTCATTTTTCCTCCTACCCCCACCCTGAGTATAACCTATTGTAGTTTCAGTTCTGAAATAGAAGCTTTCCTTTAATTGAATTCATTTGTCAGAGTCTGATAAAATATACAATGGATTATTCAAATCAGTATAATCTAAACAGCAAGGGAGCCTGCATATGCATTGATTAAAAAAGGTTTATTGTCTGAGAAAGTATATCCACATGCTTTACCATAAAAATAAATTTGTCATTTAACTCTAATCCAGTGCTGAAAACCACTCGAGTTAAAAGATTTGTGAAATAATTGAAACATTTTTTCTTCCTAGTCTTTAATACATGTTCATTTACCTAAAAGGTTAGATCAAACAAAACATGTGTGTACTATTATTTGAATAGTCATTAAAAGAAAAAGTTTACATTGAATTGTATACTTTAAATAGGTGAACTTTATGGTGTTCAATTATGTCTCAATAAAACTGCTAAAAAAAAAAGGGGGTTTAGAAAATCAGTCATCTCTTCTTAGGGTTCTTAAGTGCAGGGGATCTTAAGGAGTGAAATGAAGCCAGTCAGCCAGCCAGCTATTTTATATGACACTCAGGACCAGCATGTGTGAGGGAAAGGAGAGGGAAAGGGGGGGAGGGGGAGGGGGAGGGGGAGAGGCAGAGGGTGGAGGGAGGATGGCTCTGTGGACAAAAGAGGAAGCACTTAAGGCAAAAGGTGAAGGAGAGTCTAATGTCACTGTTGAAACACTGTCTTTCAGAAATTTCTGAAAACATAGACTGACACGGAGACTGTCAGACATTAATGAAAAGCAACATGATGTCTTTTTTCTTCATCCCTAAACAGACTATACCAAAATGGTAGCAAGTGCACAGAAATTCCATTTAAAAAGACTCTTCCACAATGATATAAAAACAGACAATAAACAACAGAAATAAATAAACAAGACTTTTCTGTGTAACAACTTTTACATACAGGTTCCTCAAGTGAAAACTGAAGGCTGTTTTTAGAATGCAGACTTTCAAACAACTGAAATCATACTGTACATAAGGGGAACAACTTCTAGAAACTAATACACAGTTTTCAATAAAGACAACACATAGATGATGATAAAACATACGATGTTGGTACACATTTATTCTTTTGTTGCTAAACACCAAATGCCAGCAACTGTGGTATCTTCACGTTAAAGCTTAAGAATGAACTACAGTACAAAGATTTCTAGGAAAAAATACCCACACACCATTAGCATGTGGACATTCAATAAATAGGACAAACTGATAGCTGAGAGTCTAGGGGATGATGAAAAGGTCAGATTTAACTGCATGATTTTTCAAACCAAGATGCTGAAAAGAATATACACCTTGTTAAAAGATGAGAGGTGACACAAAAAACCCCTCAGCAGTGTAAACAAATCAGAGTAGGAACACTGAGAATAAAGTTTTACTGGTGAACAAAATGACAACACAGAAAAAACACTTTCTGCCAATCTCCAAATAATTCATTTTTCTAATGCCTCTATAGAAACTAAAATGGATTATTTTCCCAAAGATGATGATACACTGGGAACACAAAGACCTTCCAAGTTGTTTTTTAGGTTAACACATATTTACAGTAAATACTCAATAATACTTTTTACAACTTGCTTAAATAGAAACATGCTTTTCTAGTCCATAAATAACATTAATCACCATCCATTCAACCACATTTATTAAGTATTTATGATGTCTCATGCACTGTGCTGGGGATGTAAAGATGAGTAAGACTGGTCCTTGCTCTAGCAGTGCTCACGGTCAAGCTGAAAAGACAAACACATAACCTTTCCCCTTTCACATGATGAGGCCATCACTCTACGGATGGGACTGATGTGGTCAACAGCATCTTAGCGTGGTCCCCAAATCCAGACTCCATGGCGTACAACACACCACTGTTTAACAGCTGCAAGAAAATGAGGTGTTTTGTTTTGGTTTTTCACCTAGAAAAAAGAAGCTAATGGATAGGATTTTCTCTATTCATTTTGTTTCTCAGTTTAAAAAGAAAGCTGTCCTGCACACACACACTATTCTTACTAGTAAACTAGTTTATATAATTTAATTCATGATGTATCTCATGGCGTTCCCCCAACACTACTCCCAAACCCAGTCTGAACATTACTATGTTAATCCACTTCGATCTTGAATGGCTGTCAGAGGACAAATGCTTTTTTCCTGGGTCGTAACTGATGACCTCAAGTCATTAATAAAGTGTTAAAGTTAGAGTCAAGACATAATTTCTGTTTAAGAAGGCAGGTGCATGTGTACTCGAGTTTCCCAAAAATCACCACAAAGTTTTAGTGCCTAAAACGCAGCTCAGTGAGCTGAGAAAGGTGAGTCCCGGGAACTATTTCTGAGAGAAACTTGGAAGTTGGATACAGACTGTCAGCTTCACACTTCTGAAGCCTGTTGACTTCTCACAACTCCCAGGGCTGCTTCTCCAGTTCAAAGTCCTGGAACTAGACAGGGCTCTTTCAAGCTCGAGTCAGGTCCCTGGTTCTGGCAGATGCACATTTGCACTCACACAGCCACTCTCACTGTACTACTAGTTCTTCTGTGGACCCACAGAGGTAGCTTAGGGGAGAGATGGAAGCAAGCACTGGCTGCTTAGTTACCCAACAGAGAGACACACGAGCCATCGGGAAGCTCAGGGCTTAAGGTAGTTTTTAGAAGACAAAACCAGGAGTCAGGCTCTCTGCAGCCCCTGCAGTGTAAGAGAAAGGGTTCCCAACTCAAAAGCTCTGCGGAGTATGGTCAACGGGACCGCGGGAAGTCCTGTGACCTGTCTTGGAATCTGTCGGAAGACATGGCTCAGTTGTGAACTTCAACCCTAACCTCCTCTGCTCACACGCTGCGCACAGGAGCCCATCCCGTAGCTCATGCGGAACGTGAAGGCCAGGGCTGCTTTGTGGGGTGCGGGCCCCGGTCCCCAAGAGGTAGCTCTTGTGGAACATGTCTAGTGATATCAAAGACCCTACCTCCTACTTGTTCATTTATTTGGCATCATTTGACAAGGACTTTCCCTTTTGTGAGGCGAACGTGATAACCACTACACTACGGAAACTGACGGACTTTCCCTTTTGTGTCAGTGGTTCTTTATAAAACTTTATTAACTAGAATCAAACCTTAGTTGTCAGAGTAAAAAATAATACATCATTAAACTTTAAAATACTTTTCAAACAAGACAAAGGACAAGCGAGATTGACTGAAAAAAAAAAAAAGGTCATCCTTCCACTTAGTCCAGTCGCATGGTCTCCTTCGCATCTGGACTAGTGATGCTTTTAGACAATTTCCTCAATTGATGACACCCAGTTCCATCCTCTTTACTACTACTGCAGCATGACAGGCAGTCACACAAAATGACTTAACACAAATTTGCAACTGGTTGGAAATCATTTCCCAAGTAGCTGAGGTTTAAAGTTCCATCGTTAAAACTAGAATGTGGTCAGGCCCCAGGCCTTTTCTTGCTCCCTCCCCCTCCCAGAGTCTGGCTACCCTGGGTATACAAGGAGCTTAAAGTTGGCTAACATGTAATATTAAGGAAACACTCAATACTTTGTTATCAAGTAAGGTTTTCAAAAGTGTGTATTGTAACTCAAAGATTCTAGCAGAGGAGTGCGGAGATTATCGGGCCGTGACCATCCAGAGTCCCAGGGTCACATTGGCAGCCAGAAGTACACTGCCCCCGAGCAAAATGAAAAATCCTATCAGGTCTTTGACATCATTGTCGCCAACCACTGAGGTAAGAGTGGCATCCAGGAACGAGTTTAAAATCCACTGTCCATCCAAAGCAAAGCAGGGAACTGCGTTGACAATAGCCAGAGCTCCTGAGAGGGAGATCAGGTACCTGGTTAAGATCAGTTAAGGAGCCTCAAGTGCGGTCTGAGTGGAAGTCACATTTCTGGAACTCTCTGAGGATCGTTTACTAGAACTGGATTTGAGATTACCGTGAACTTCCTTTTTTTCTTTGAATCGCTGCCCACCAGTACATCTCCACTGTTTAAAACAAATCATCTATATTATTTTGAAATTCAATAACCTTGTCTAGAAAACTAAAGGCCAACCACCTGTAAAGAAGGCAATAGATAATGAAATCCTCGCAAGATTAAGTCTTTCTAACGATACAATAAGGGAAAGGAATGTAGAAGGAATAAGAAATAAGGGGAAATTAGTTTTTTGATCCTTACAACATATTGCCTTATAACAGGAAACAAAGATCTCGGCCCCTTGAACTAGATTATACTGTCATCTTTCCACGGTTATGGCATAAACACAACTCGAACGTAAGTATAACTATACCAGTATCTTGAAGGTTATAGCATAAAATGCTCTAAGACCAAGAAGCCGTCTACAGGTACAATTTTGACTGTGGACACTTTTTAGTGACTTTTTCCAATTAATTTTTTTGCAAATCACTGACATGAAAAAGGTTTAAAGTAACAAAAATAAACTTTCCCAACTGCTCCATTACCTAAAATTTCACATATCAATTTCTTTAAAGTCTCCTCTTTAATACAGAACATAATATGCTAAAGACCACCTGTGATTTTGTCCTTTAACGCGCTATTTCAGTGGTAGAAAGCGGTGTGATCTCCTCTAAGCATTTCTCATATTGGTCTGAGCCGACAGGCTTAGTATGGGCAGGAATCATCACCTCACCAGTGACGGAAGCGTTCATCCTCTACAAACTTACTAAACACTTTTAGAACTGTAAATTCACTCTGAGTTTGTACCCTGGGCTCCTTCCCGTCTGCTACTTAACCTTTTCCCCAACCTGGTCAACATCTCCCTGGAAATTCCCCCCCACACACACTTTGATCTTTTTCAATGTGAAAGCCTTTTTCTCAGTTGTTAGCAATTAGGTGATACTTGTAAGGTTTCCCACATGGCTCTATTCGAGGTAAGATTAATCAAGTTCCCAAGTAACACATTTGAAAAACGTTTCTCATATTAGAAAGGATACTTGACAAATGTCTCCACAACCACAGGCAGATCTATGCTTAGAAAGTTGAAACGTGGGACAAAACTGGTGATGCTCACTAAAAAGGAAAAACAAGGAATAAGGAGTATAAGTCATACCAGATAAACAACAGCATTATGAATTTCCCGTATGGTTAAAAGTTAGGCCGGGCACGGTGGCTCGTGCTTGTAAGCTTCAGCCTATGAAGCGGCAGGGGCTAGGGATCGCGGTTCGAGTCCTGCCTGGGGCCCGTAGCGAGACCTAGTTCCAAAAAAATAGCTGGGCGTGGTGGTGCGCGCCTGTCATCCCAGCTACCTGGGAGGCTGAGGCTGGGGATTGCTTGAGTCTGTGGTACCCTGGGCAAGGAGAGCCTGCGGTTCCACAGACAAAAATAGCAAGACCTAATCTCAAAAAAAAGAAAAAAATAGGCTAGCCTACTAAAGTGCATTAGCAGCCAGACTATATTGTCCCACAGAGAAAAATAATTGGTTATTGTGGAACATCTAATAAAAAGCAGAATCCTAAGTTCATGTCCCAGCATATTTTGGGGATGAAGTGAGATCAAATTGACTATACACCAAGTATGACTATCAAATACAGAGAGGGACTTAAAGAAAAACACAGAATTTACATCAAAAGAGTCCATAAGCATTCAAAGAGGTGTAACTTTAAAATCATACTCGCTCCAACGACTATACCATTTGAGCTCTTTCTTGTTTTTTTTTTTTTTGAGACTAGGTCCCGCTATTTTTGCCCGTGGAACTGCAGGCTTACATTGCCCGGGGTACCATGGACGCAAGTAATCCCCAGCCTCAGCTTCTCAGGTAGCTGGGATTATAGGCGCACGCCACCAAGCCCAGCTATTTTTTGGGAACTAGGTCTCGCTATGTTGGCCCAAGCGGGACTCGAAGCGCAAACCCTGGTCACTGCCGCAGCTTCTTAGGCTGCCGCTTACAGGCATGCGCCACCATGCCAGGCTTTTTTTCCCCCCTTCTTTGAAAAAACAAGGATTAAGATGAGCAGCTGTTTAAGATTTCTTTCAATCTGTGGATTCCACAATCCTCTATTCACTGAAAACACTTAAAAACTCTCCTGTAATGAAGTAGTAGAATCCACAGTATACATTTCTGAATTACACTCAGTGAGGATATTTCTTCATTTGTTGAGGCTGAATTTAGTATCTGCAAGAAGAGTGCCCAAGTGGTATCTCAAGTTATAACTTAGAAAGCAAGGAGGGGGCCTGGCACGGTGGCTCATGCCTGTAAGCTTCAGCCTATGAAGCGGCCGGGGCTAGGGATCGCGGTTGAGTCCCGCCTGGGGCCCGTAGTAAGACCTAGTTCCAAAAAAATAGCTGGGCTTGGTGGCGCGCACCTAAAATCCCAGCTACCTGGGAAGCTGAGACTGGGGATTGCTTGAGTCCGTGGTACCCTGGGCAACAAGAGCCTGTGGTTCCACCGGCAAAAATAGCAAGACCTAGCCTCAAAAAAAAAAAAAAAAAGAAAAGAAAGCAAGGAGGGGGCCTTTTAAAGAGTAACATGAAACTCACATGTTTATCAACTGATGAGTGAATTAAAAAAATGTGGTCTATCTGCAAAATGTAAAATTATTAATCATAAAAAGGAATGAAATGCTGGCACAAGTCATAAGGAAGCTGAAAGCATGTAAAGCTGAAAGAAGCCAGTCATAGAATATTCTACTGATGTGAAAATGTGCCGAACAGGCAACTTGGTAGAAACAGAAAGTAGATTAGTGGTTGCGAAGAGCTGGGGGCTGTTGGAGAGAAATGAGGAGTGACTGTCTAATGGACATGGAGCTTCTTTTTGGGATGATAAAAATATTCTGAACTGGACAGTGGTGATGGTTACGTAAGTCTGAATATATTAAAAATTACTGAATTGTACACTTTGAAAGGGTGAACTGTATGGCGTGTGAATCCTATTTCGCTAAAACTGTTCTAAAAAGGGTAAATAAAAACGTCTTTTGTGTGATGAAATGAACTAGACTATGATTTCAGTCATGGAGAAGCTGTAGATTTAGTCCAATCATGTTGGCACTGTTAAAAACAATTATGGTGGCCTGGTTTTGAAATTATATTCATACAAAATCCATGTGTCATGCACAGATTGCTAGTCATGCTCCTATGCTTTTGGGCATTCTCTGGGGTATGCTGCTCTTGCTACTGTTTTGGGAGCATGGGGAAATTTCAGAGAACAACCGAGCAAACATCTAGGAGACCTGGGCACAACGGTGCCATCATGCTCTACAAGCAGACATGGGATTCAGATCTATCTTGCTTATAAATTCAGATGATTTTTCTACCTCTTAAATTTCATTTCATGTTTAAGAACAAGTTATCAAGACTTTGAAATGTTAACAAATGATGATAAATAAATGGAGGCAAGGGTTTGTATTCTACTACTGAGAATAGATGACATCTTGATGGCTTTCGGACGGATTATTGCAAAAAATACCCACCTGTGTAGTGAAGGTGCAGTGGGTGGCCAACGTACAACATGTCGATTTGAGGTGGATGCTTCACTCTTATTAGGCGAGTATGAGTTTCCAAAGATGGTATTATACAGAAACTTGAACTTGAGCCTTTTTTACAATCCTTATTAGTCCTACAAACTTGGGTGGCTTCAACAACTTTCCGTGCAGGGAGACATGTATGCTGTAAATAAAATAGTAATTATCAATCTTAAACATAATTTAATAATAAGAAAACACCAAGTTATAATCCTTTAATATTTTTCTTGTGACCTAGTATCACAGCACAAAATTCATAGTAAAGAAATGCCATTTATGTGCACTTACTACAAATTAGATTCAAGTGTTCCACCTCAGAGAAGGTATTACTGCTATAAATTTTAAGACTTTCAGGTGAAATGTAACACGTGAAATGCACAGATTTTAGTAAAATGATACAAAGTAGAGTGGAATTTTCATAGATTCCATTTTAGTTTATACGCTCATCTGAATTTGTTTTATTGGACTAACACCACATTAGGACATTATATAGGTTTCTGGTGTGTGGCGCTGAAAATCAGCATGTGTGTATATATCTGTATGCTTATTTGGTAATAATTATATCAGACAAGCAAGATTGCTTCGGAGACAACTTACCAAACGCTTATTAAAATTATTCCTGTAGGAAAAGCACACATCTGTGAGGCTGTGGTTGTTACAGCACTCAGTTGAGCCATCTAGCCGTTTGTAGGCTAAAGAGAAAAGGCTTGTTAGAATCTATTATATAGAGAACAAAAGGAAAAAAAAAGATTCCATTGTATAGCTGTAATACAATTTTTGCTTTATAGACAAAAAAAGGAAGTAAAAATGGATGAATTTAGAAATAACTGCAGAATTCTGAGTTCAGTTTGAAGGCTACAGTTTGATTTGATGCTGCAGAAAGAGACACGTCCAATATGAAATCAAGAATCAGCAAATACCCTTGGTTAGTTGGGGTCTCCATATAAACTGACCCACTCATCAAGCAAGAATTCCAGAGTCTCACTAGGTTTTGCGATAACTTGAGCGGGTCTATCACCACAGAGCTCCCCCACTAACTCCAACACCAGGTAGGAAAGGGGATCAACGGCTGCTTAAGAGACTGTCACCCCTAAAGATGTTCCCATTATCAATATCTACCCTACCTCCATTACATTACTTGTTCATTTTTTAAAGTAGATTGTTCTACTTGTATTTGGGACAGAATAAGGAAATTAAATCATTCATAGAGGTAGGGAAACAAATGATTACTCCATATTGATTCTGGAAGGTTTCTTGCTTTTAGCACATTCAACTTGCAGTGCATAAACTGATGGAAGGTGAGGAGCAATTAAGCTGAGCATCTTCTATACATATCACCATACCCACATGTGTTGAAGAAGATAGATGCAGAAGCAGAGTTCTCCCCATTTGCCAGTACTACAGAGAGCTGCTCTTTTGTAAGTGTCCTTAGGAGTACTAGCATGAAAATGTTAGCTGATAGGGAAAGTGATCTTCTAACAATTTTGTATTTTGGCCAAAGGCTTTTAGTTTGTTCCCCCCCTCCCCCCCATCCCTAGCCCCCAGCGCTATCTCACTTGAGAAAGTCAGCCTGTATCAGTTTGGGTGGATCACCCCTAGCCAAGCCCATTTTCCTGCTATTTCTCCTTGGGAACAAAGTAAAGAAACTGAGGTGAAACAATACATTAATTTTATCATAACTGACTAGGCATTGGAGTTCCAGGTGATAATATCTAAAATGCAAAGCAAACTGTGAACACTGAATGGCACAAATGGTTTTATAATCACTTGTTGGCCTTAAGGGTAAAGTATGAGGTAAAACCTCCTTTAGGATTTTCCTTTTCCAACAATCTAGGTTGAAAACCCTTTGTTCACCCTCTCTGAATAGGCTCACTGAGCCTCTTCAGGTTCAGTGCTGCAGCAGACTTTACACCAGCGCTGCTGAGGAAAATGCAGTTAAAAAAAAAAAGTTCAAGCTCGTGTTCCATAAATAGAGTTCACACACTGGACTTATTGAGTGTCGTGTTTCTTAAGACAATATTTTCAGGAACAAAAAGGAATCTCGCTTTATGCATTTATGAAATGAAGAGTGTTTCCTCAAATTAAAGAGAGGATGGAAGCTACTTGTTAGGAAAACAGTAACAAAAAAGTACCAGAAGAGTTATCTATAACTTTTAGTTCCATACAAATCACTAAGTGGCCTGTAGACAGCCAGAGATCCTAACAGCAAAGGCTGGCATGCAGATCAAGGAAAAGTGTTTAGTTTCTCTTTGGACCCAGAATGAGGTCAGAGGTCATTCCAGACACAAAGGGCTCCAAGCCTCCACCCAGTATCCTTCAGGGGCTTCCTGAAAAGACCATTCCATTTCTAAGGAATTTATGGGCCAAGCTCCTTTGGCTTCTCCCATGCAGCCAGGGTGGAGGTGGGGTTTATCCAGCTTTGGCTCTACTGGTGATGTTCATAATTCAGCAGGTTAACAAAAAACAAAAAAATAAAAACAAAAAACTGACAAGGGAAAAGCAGGTGCCAAAAAGTCCCTCAAATATATATAGTCATTTCAATTAGATGGACCATATTCTTCTAATCTGTTCTAAGGCTACAAGTTACTATGTAAGGAGAATATTTAGTTTGCTTAATTATATTAACTAATCGATAGCTAAGGAAATATTTTTTAAAATTCAGCAAAATACCTACATACCTGCATACCTGCGACAGCCACAGTAGAAAGGGAGAGGCCAGACATTATTGACAGGGGCAACTTACATGCACTTCCAGGGGCAGATTTTTCCAAGGTGGTTTTATTGTTTTGAAGTGGTATAAATTCCTAGAATCTTAATTATGTGTAATGAATTCTATTCTAAGTTAAGCATGAATAACTTTTATTAATGGCCACTTTGATTACCATATTTGGCTACATCTTTCCCTTTTATTCATAATGAAGGATAAGAAAGGGACCCACATACATGTGAAATATTGCTGGTTCATAGCTTTCTTAATTTACATCATTTACAGTTTTATACACTGGCTAACTATATATGTGTGCTTTATTTCAAAGTGGCTGAACTGAGTACAAGTCTTTCAGAGAAAATCATCTTGCAAAATCAACAAGTATCCTGACATAGTTGCTCCTAAAGAGATGAAATAGATATTGAAGAAAAATTATTTTGGATTTCATTCCAAAGTTGGTAGTAAAGAATTATTATTTTAGGACTGATTTCATACTAGTGTGGAAAGAATAATATCTATTTTGGATTTTTAGAAAAGGTCATGAAACATTCAAAGTTTGTAAGGAAAGAAATTCAGAATATTTAGGGAAAATTTTCATTTCTAATTTTGTCTGACAGGAAAAGGACTGACTCCCTAAACATCTAAAATAAAACTAAATATATAAATACTAAAATACTAAATACTAAAATAAATACTAAACACTAAAATAAAACAATCCTATGGTGAGAACTTTGATTAGTGTCATTTTGGTTTTTGTAATTCAATAACCAAACTTAAAAGAAAGTGGAAGAAAAAGGTAAAGGACATAAGATCTGTGAAATAATGGATGATTTCTTTTAAGGAGAACTCTGTGGGTACATGCCAACCTTCGATTATCTGTAAAGTTGTGGAAGATGGTAAGAGGCTCTTGAGAATAGAATGATTTTACAAATATTTCAAACCTGATTTTCAAAGTGGAGAGAACTCAAAATAAATTTGGCAGCTTCTGAGAATAAACTTGCTTTATTCTGCTGTCACCTGCTACACATTCTTATCTGAACTTCAGGGGGTATTTTTGGATACTAAGATGGCTTTCTCTGGATGCTTCCCACATAAAATAACTCTGCCCCAAACAGCTCTGGACATGGCCCCATTGGTCTATCACCAGGACATTTGACTACCAGAATTCAGAAATGCTGACTTAGCACAAATGTTTTTGAATGCAGAAAGAATTAAACACTGGAGTTCTGGAAGTCAAATATGTTAATGAGATTAGTTAGAAGCTTGATAACAGTCTATACTAAAGAAAATATATATACTAGTATCCAACTTACCAAGCAGAAAGTTTACTTGTTTGGGCCTATTCTGACTTTACTGATTTTCTTTAAAATAAATTAGAACAAAATAGATCTATAGACATGATCTAAGAATGGGTTGCTGTGTGAAGCACCACCATGCTCCTAAGAAATATACACACCTCGAACTGGGAAGCTTAACTGTTGTAAAGTAGATGCACTTATACAGTAACCAATTTGCGGCTCATAGGTGATGGTGTCTAGGCATTCATTCCAATCTTGCACACTAGTGACCGGGCAATCCTGTAGATGGGTGACAAGGTCTCCCACAAAAAGACCTCTGGGTCCAACAGCAGGTGAGTCCTTGGGAAAGAGCACATCAGATAATGTGTGAAGACAAGCTGTGATTATACTGAGCAATTAACAGTCAAATATACCAAAATAATGAAATATAATTTTTTGAATCATACAGAAAGTAATGCAGCTTGGAAACTAAGATCTATAATCTTAAAAAACTAATAAAACCCTCAGAAATCCCTTTCTGGAAACATCTACAGATGGCAAAAAAATGAAGGAAAACATAAACAGATGGGACTACATCAAACTAACAAGCTTCTGTACAGCAAAAGAGACAACAGAAAAAACTAAAAGATGCCCAACCGAATGGGAAAAAATCTTTGCCCTCCACATGAGTGATAAGGGTTTAATAACGAAGATCCACAAGGAACTCATACAACTAAACAAAAGCAAAACAAAAAGTCCAATCAAAAAATGGGGAGAAGAACTAAAAAGACACTTCTCAAAAGAGGAAATACAAATGGCCAACAGGCACATGAAAAATTGCTCAACGTCGCTAGTAATAAGGGAAATGCAAATCAAAACCACAATGAGATACCACCTTACACCAGTAAGAATGGCCCACGTCCAAAGAACGGGCAAGAAGAATTGCTGGCGAGGATATGGAGAGAAAGGAACACTACTACACTGCTGGTGGGAATGTAAACTAGTTCAACCACTATGGAAAGGGGTGTGGAGGACCCTCAAACTAATGAAAATGGAACTACCATTTGACCCAGCAATTGCTCTTTTGGGAATCTACCCAAAAGAGACCTCAATGTGGGTACAAAAGGACACCTGTGCCCGGATGTTTACTGCAGCACAATTTATAATTGCAAGGACATGGAAACAACCTAAATGGTTCAAAACGGATGATTGGATGAAAAAAATGTGGTATATATACATGTGGAATATTACTCATCAGTTAAAAATGACAAATTCAACGATTTCATAACAACATGGATGTATTTAGAAGAAATCATATTAGCAGAAACAAGTCAGAAAGAAAACCAAATGGTTTCACTAATACATGGGATATAATGAAAAAATAAACAAAAGCCTTGAGGAAAGTCAAAACAAGCTAAGCACCAAAATGAAGCACACAACTATGAGCAGGGGGGAAGGGGGGGGAAGGGAGAGGAGGGGGGCGGGCAAATCCTTGAGATTACAATGTTGTGAAATTTATATATATATAAAAAAAAAACTAATAAAACCCAACAATTATAGTTACGCTTCCCATTTCTCCAAAATTTTGAAGTTTTTGCAAATGGAAATAAAAATCCCCAACTTGTCAACTGTTAAGATTAAATTGATTAAAATGAAAAAGCTTTTTTCCAAACTGCTAAATAAACTTTTTTGGTGAAAGCAGTCATCAGAATCACTTCATTTACCGATATTGTCCCTGGATAATATTGCAAGACAAGCCCTTATCCAAGTGTAGTCACAAATATGCAAGGAGCATGCGAGCCAGCTGCTCACAAAGGCAACTTCCCTCTACCCATCTGAATAGAGGACTTGCTGCCATGGTAATAGTTACTATCTAAGGAGCGAAACAAGCGTGGAGGACATTCACTTAAAGGCCTTGAAAGTTTCTGGCTGGCTAGCCTAGGTTTCGTTTTTCTCAGGAGTCAAGCCATCTGATTCAAAGCAGAGATAGAAACAGTAAGTTTTTAAAAGTTGATCAACAAACCACAGGTAGAAAATTGTGTTATGATCTTTGAAATTCAGAACAGTAACAATTTTCAGTATTTTTCAAAAAGCTAATATGCTTCAGAAAAATAGTTGTTGGAATTTAAAGGATATAATTTCCGTAGGAGAAAACTAGCATGGCATGTATGAGAAGATCTAGAATAAAAGTACTTGCCGTAAAATGCTGAGGTTAGCATGAAAAATTTGGCGGAAGAATGGCCCAAGGAACTCATCACTTACCTCAGCAACTTCAGTGATAAGCACTCCAACTCCAGTGTAGTAAAATGGCAAGAGTATTATAGGGAGGAGAAGAAGAGCTAAAATACCCAGGAGTGCAAGGACGAAATTGTGCCAGATACCTGAGAAAAGGGGGGAAAAAAGCAAAGAGACTCAATTAGGACCGAAATGATACAGCTATTTGGACTTTATAACACCTGGCATTCTCCTAAATTGGTAAAGTGACCAGAAGAGGCTGGTCAACTTATATGTCCAGTGGGCAGATGTCCAGTTAGATGTCTCTTCCATTTCAGACACTGAAATTTAAAACAAGAATGTTAACACTATATTAGGATCACACACTAACATGATTTAATACCAATAGAACCTATACTCTTAATAATATATATATCTTTATGCTATAGACATATATAACAGTAGTAGAATGAATACCTTCTTACTATACATTTCTTTCAGTAAGAATATGCATTATTAAACATACTTTGATCTTTGAGATTAGATTCAAAGCTATTCAAAAAGGTAAGCTGAAATAACACTCTGGCTGAGCTGTGGTGTGGGAAGTGAAATGTCACTTGGTGAAGAGGTCGTTTGTAGAATGAAATCATTGTGGAGGGCAGCATTGTGGCCCAGATAGAGTTCGCATCTCACATCACGTCACTGACATAACCACCTTTACCACGGAGACAGAAAGGCTAGGCCTAGGTCTGAAGTGTGCTCCCATCAGCCAGCAGGGCCGACTGCATTTTTTCCCAATTCCCCTTCAGTGACTTCAGATTGGCACCTTGGAAATCAGCCAGGGTGGGGGTATTTACCTGACAGCATTTATGGAAAATGCTCCATCAGGTCTCCCCACTGCACCCCCCCCCGAAGCCAGACTTTTGCCCCCACCTCCATACCTATCTTTCCCTTTCTCTGGTACAGCATTTCTCCTAGGGGGCGGGGAGCGGTTTCAGGGTGCTACTAACACTACTAGGCCGGTGTGGTTCTTAGTTGTGCAGGGGGGAATGGACCCCTACATTATAGGCTATTTAGCATTCCTGGTTCCCATCTACTAAATGTCAGTCATGCTGTCTAGTCACTGAGAGAACCAAAGACTGCCCCCCCCCAACACATCCCACACATCCCCCATGAGGGTGATAGCATCAGCGGTTGAAAATGTAACCTAAAGACATTTCCCAGGCTTGCCAGAAGGATGGAATCTGGCTCTAGGACTATTTCGGCCCAGAGTGTGAGTGCAAATGATGGGCATCTCCCCGTCAGGCTGGAAAGCTGTGATGATGGAGCTAGTCCTGAATCTAGGACTTACAGGGTGCACATGGGGGAGAGGAACACTGGTAAGACAGAAAGAGCTTGAGTCCCCACATCACAGAACTACTTACATTTGGAATGCTTTATGAGCATTTAAGTCATTGTTATTTTTAGTTATTAAAGTTGCCAGATATAAGCTAATACATGTTTCATGTACCATTTTCACACTGTAAAATGGCCCTCCTTTTTTTTTTTTTTTTAGTATTTTAAGTTCAGTTCCAGAAACATCTAGAGCAAGTCTAGTCCATGGCACATTGGTAAACAATCTTTTCTGTTCTAAACACAAAAGAAATTGAAAAAACAAAAAAAACAAAAAAACCAATGGTCACAAACTATATCCCAGAAATTTTTTTTTTTCAGCCATGTATTTTGGACTGTATCCTTATGGGCACCTTCATATCTACCCCGTCTCTTATATCCACCAGAGAATAATTCATTCTTTAAGACTTGCCAGACTTCCCTCCTATCCTTGTCAGCTGCTGCCAGTAGTCACGAGCCACCAGCTCCTTTGAGGCAGGTTATCGGATGACAAATATCACCAAAGAACTGAGCATATTGGATACCACGGTCAGCTGACGCTGACCATGCCCAGGAAGTTGGTGACGTGGAAAGGGCCATCGAAACCCTCAACAACTTCCATGAGTACTCTCAGCGCCTAAGCTGCAGTATCTGGTCACCCAGCAGCTGCCCCAGCTCATGCCGAGCAGCTGTGACCTGGAAGAGAAAAGCTCGGACTTGGGCAACTGAAACGACTCTGCACTGGAGTTCAGGGGTTTCCGGATGGAAGACGCAGCTGAGCATGAAGACAGAGAGAGCTCTGTTCAGGGCAGCTGAGAAGCTTCCCCTGAAATCCTTGGGGGGCTGTTGGTGAAAGGGAACCTGGAAATAAAACTCCTCTCTCCCTCACTACCACCACCCTATACTCCAGTCTGCACTGTTTCCCCTCTGTAAGCATCAGGTTCTCAATGGCCCTGGTGGTGGGGACAGTATCGTTGTTCACTTCATTCCCAGAAGTCCATGGAGCTGATGGGTCCAGGAGTTCCCACCAGAGAGAGGCTCAAGGGCTAGCTGGGGCCTGGATAGATATGAAGGAGTAAGGATGGTATAGGACCAAGTCACCGGGGCGAGAGGGATGGGCAGAGAGGGGGAGGGTTTTGGGAAATGGATTGAAGAAAGGGCCTAGGAAACAGGGTTGGAGATTCAGTACTAAAAAGGGCCTCTAAGAATTCACTCTCCTATTTTCTTCCCCAACATGAACCGGAGCATCTGTCCAGTGCTCTCTCTTCTGGTCTCCAGCTTGGCCGTGGTCTCCCACCAAGCCTTTGTCCCCGGGTGAAAGAAGGGGAACAGAGAGCAGCGTGGGGGAGGCTTTGGGAGGCAGAAGACCAAGCTGGCTTGGGCATCTACAGAATGATGGTTATACCATTTGATTAGCTGAACAAGTGAAAAACAAAACAAAAAACCCCATACCGACTTATTTATAAGGGTCCCTACCAGCGATCACTTGGGCTGTTTTAACTTTTTTATACACCGCTGCAACAGTTCGGTTCATGCTACACATACAAGGATGCATCCAGGAAGGTATGGAAGATTACACAGACATGGACTGAATCAAAAATATGTACATTAAAATTGACCCCCAAGAAGTTTCCAGTAATTTAAGTTCTCCCAGTTGGCATGTTTCCCTGCTCTCTAAAACAAGAATGTTAACACTATATTAGGATCACACACTAATATGATACTATCATAATTTTAGACTGCCATCTGCTCTGCTAGGTGAGAAATAATCTGTCTTGATTCTATTTCTTTAATTATGAGTGACCTTATACATTTTTATGCTTATTAAAAATCTACTTGTAATTCTTTTGTCTGAGAATTATTTTCATGCGTTTCCTGTTTGCATTAAAAAAACTGACTTGTAGATATTATTCTTTATATACACTGAGGAATCGGGTGCTCTGTAAGAGGAAGTATTTTAATTTTTTTCTTCCAGTTTGTTGTTTGGTTTGGCTTATAGCTTTGTCTATATAGACATTTAAAATTTTGGTGTGCTCAAATGGTTCTTTTGTATTAAAGCTTTCCCAGTTCAAGATTACAGAAGATTCTCACCTGTTTTTCCTATATTGTTTTCATAGCTTCATTTAAAAAACAAATTAAAAGGAAATCAAAGGGACTCACTGGAATTCACTCTAGTGAAACTAACTTAGGAATACAGCTATGCCTCCCTCCCCCCACTCCAGCTGCTAGTTTCACAGAATAATCTACTCCCATTGATTTGCCACCTCCCCCACACCAACTTCCCAGGATGGACCAGTCCCCCAAGACAGCCTAGATGTCCCTAGATGTAGGCGGCGGTACCCTTGATATGTCTTCCTTATCAGGAAAGTGCCACACACCACGGCTATTCCCATGTAAATAACAGAGAGCTCTGAACAGCTCAGATTTCTTCACTCTCTGGGCAGCCTCCCTTCTTGCCAGCAAAGCAGCTGGTACCAGATCACCCGTTTGGATTCCAGATTTACCCATGAAGGCTATGTAGCAAGGAGAATAGTAAAACACATTTTTAAACATTCTGCCCATCAACAATTTATTTATAAGTACACCAAAGGAATCATTTATAAAGTTTCCCAACAATGGCATTATTGGCCTTTTGGACAAGATAATACTTCTTTGAGGGGATCTTACACACTGGGTAATGTTTAGCAGTATCCTTGGTTTCTATCCCCCAGCTGTCAGTAACACTCTTCCCATTTTCTCTATTTTCTAGCTACAGTAATAGGGTAGTTACTATTTTTTTCTTTAAAAAAAGTACTTTATTTTTACCTTTTGCATTACATGAGATAAACACATGAAGTGCTAAAAAGTCAATACACACACAATACATTCGATAACTGAGCACCACTCAAAATGATCAAAGAAATCACACTAAATGACAGCACCTGATGTTACCTTAGGGGAAATGAAAGGATTCAAATAGGTTTAAACCACTATTTAAATCACATCTTATTGTCCATGTTACAAAACACCATATAACAAAAAGTCATGCAGTGTGTGTTAATAGCTGGTAACTGACTAAAGTTAAGATAGCACACTTATTGTTTTTAAACATTAAAAAAAAGTCATGTATTTATGCAAGTTTTCATTCTGTCAAAGAAAATCTACTGCAAGCAAAGTTACCAACACCTAGGAAAATACAGATAATTACTAAACATATTCCTGGAGTAAAAACATGAGCATTTGGAAAATACAGAATTTTAAAACCTGTATGCTCTAGGTAAAGTCCATATTTGAAAGAACACGGAAAGTCCGAAGTTTAGAGCAGTCTGCAAAGAACTGTCTTTCGACATGACGTGCATGAGTTGTTTTCCGGTTGGGACCAAATTTTACACACACGCCAAGTTTTCAAACTGCACTCCAGAACAGGCAAAGCAGCTTAACAATGAATGGTATACGCTAGCAGTATTTTCCAGCTTTGCACTTTTTACTACTCTATCCAAACATGACCCAGCAGATGTGTAGGAATCATATGCAAATACCCTCCTAGAAAAGATAAAATGAAGAGACAAAGCTATTTTAAACATGTTGTACCACTTGAGAAGGGCCTCGCCTCTTACTGGCTGCCCTTATTCTTGGCGTGCGTAAAGATATGCGACTTGAGGTTGGTGGACTGAGCGAACTTGCGGTTGCAGCTGTCGAACGGACACACGAAGGGCCGGTCTCCGGTGTGGATCCTCACGTGGGTTCGCAGGTTGAAATCCAGCGAAAAGCGTTTTCCGCAGCCATCAAAGGTGCACTGATAGGGCTTCTCGCCAGTGTGAACGAGCTGGTGTCGTTTCAGCTTTGAGTTCTCCACGAAAGCTTTGCCACACTCGGCACAGACGTAGAGACGTGGGCCGTGGATTTGCAGGTGCTTCCGCATGGCTGCGTTATCTCGGAACATCTTAGTGCACTCGCTGTGCGGGCAAGGGATGGTTCTCGGGGTGTCTTCTTTGGGCTTTTTGGGCTTCATTCTCGTGAACAACTTCAGCTGATCGGGATTGCTGAGGTCAATGCCCGGTAAGCCCTCCGGAGGCAGCTTCTTGCCGGTCATGTACTCGGAGTAATCGGGCGAGGGGGCCCTCACCTGTACGGCCGGCTCTGGCTCTTTCTTGTTGGGCGAGGACCACATGGTGACGGAGTACTCGCCCTCCAGCGTTTTGATCTGCACCGGCTTCTGCTCCCACTTCTTGCCGCCCACGTCCAAGCTGGTGTTCTTCTTCCCGTTGTTCTTGCGACCTCGGTTGTTCCTGCGGGTGCGGCGTGGGGCGGCCGTGGAGGCTGAGAGCGAAGCCAGTGTCTGCCGGAAGCGTTCCTCCTCACTGACGCTGCTGCCCGACTGGCTGCCCACCTCGCCGTCACAGTAACCCACCACCTCCTCCCGCATCTGTACCATGATCATCTCCTGGTCGTGGTCTCTGTAAGGACTGGGTATGATCGGCTGCAGCGCGAAGAGAGGCGGGTGGTAGTGGCCACCGTGAACCCAACTGCCGCTCATATCCTCGTACACCTGGATGGTTTCCATGGCCATGGCCTCCTCGGCCATGGTCTCCACGGGGAATGCCCGCAACGCAACCTGGTGCACCTCCAAAACATCCGGGGACCTCTCAGCGTCCTTGGTTGCCATGCACGCAACGTCGATGGAAGTCATGGCTCGCGGCTTGCGGCTCGTGGCTCGTGGCTCGCAGCTCGCAGCAGGCTTCGGCTCAGAGACAGTCGAGGACTGCAGTGGAGGGTGGGAGCGAAGCGAGGCACGCAGAGGCACGTGTTTGGCTAGCAGGTGACAGTTTGACTAGCAGGCGACAGATTTCCGTGGTTGAGGAACCGCGTGGAATCAAGTCGTAGTGGATTCTGGGGGCTGACGTAAGCACCTTGAACCACGCATGCGTATCGAGTTACCTGGGCCAGCACTTCCTGGCGCCCCGAGAACGCGTGACCCAGCTCACAGCCACAGGCATGCGTGCGTAGGTGCGTGCATGCGTGCGCGCGCCCGCTCTGACCTGCCTGCTTTCCTGTTTAACTTGCCGATGTATTGCTTTTGGATTTTAATTTGGTAGGTTCTTTACTGAATTTTTCTATACTGCATTTCCATTTTCTTGTCTCTCCCTGCCCCCCACCACTGCCGGTATATTGCCACAACTGAGGGGAAAAAACCGTACTCTTCGAATACGTGTGCTTCTTTCTGCCTTCCTCTCATTTAATCGCACTGACTCTCACTAGCCATTCAATATTGGTGATGGCTGAAAGCTGGATTGCTGGTCATTTCCTTTAACAGTAACACTTCTAAGTGTCAGATCATTAGGAAGCTACTTATGCTTTTACTAAGGAGTTTTTATAAGCCATTAATGTATGTTGACTAGCTAAAAAGCCATCTCAGTATCTGCTGAGGATTTTTTTCCCCTAATATTAAGTAGTGTTCCCCAGATTCAAATAGATTTCCTAATCTTGAACCATCCCTGCATTCTTAAGATCTATCCTGTGTTTATAAAGGTTTTCAGTGCTTTACCAATTGTGTTACCAGTGTTATATAGGCTTTTCCATCTAATTTCTTAATTTTTCCCATTAGCCTGAGTTTTATATCTCCACTGGTTTCTATGCCATCTTTATTTCTATATATTTATCCAGGTTTTCAAATTTTTTGGCAGAGATGAACAAAGATTATTTTTATATTTGTTTTAATTTTCTTTGTATCAGTTGTCATTCCCCAGGCAGACTGCTAATTCTGTCTATAAATGCTTTTTTCCAGCGTGTAATCTTTCTTTTCTTTAAAGAACTATTCCTAGACTTAACAGTTCTAATTTTCTTTTTTGACTTATTTTCTGTTGGTATCTGTATTAATCATTTCTTAAACTACTTTATAGTTCTCTTTTCACTTCTTCAGTTGGATGCCTCACTGATCTCAGTTTTTATTTCATAACTGTAGGACAGTAAATTTCCTTTTAATAAATTATTGTTTTAGAATATACTGCAACTATGCTTTTGAATTAAATTAGTAAATTTTTACAAGGTTCACGGGTACTTGATAATCTTTTGTTTATGGTTTAGATTTTTACTCACTAATTAAAATAAAAATTAGATTTTTACTCACTAATTAAAATAAAAATTAGACCTTTGATGATCTGATGTTTTTCATATTATCTGCCATGCACTATGAGATAGGTCTCTTATTAAAATTCTTTTTATTTTTCCTTTTTGTTTTGATGATATGTAACTTCATACAGGAAGATTCACAACAATCACATTTTCATTGTGGATTATATTTATGATGATTAAGTGCCCCCCTATTTAGTTGTACTTTCTGTTCACATTTATAAAGAATGTTCTGCTGATTTTACTTTCAATCTTCTGTAGTAATTTTTGGATGGATTTCTTTTATGCATCACAAATTTGAGGTAAGTATTTAATCTAAGCTAAGAGCATTTTCCTTTTCAATAGGTGAGGTAATGGCATATATTTATTGACAAAATAAATGTTATGGTCTTATCTTTTGATATATGGTTTGTTTTTTTTTTTTGGTCTACAGTTTCATGCTTTCTCTCTGATAACTTGAAAGGTTTACCATGTTTTTAGATCTTTTAGCATTTCTATTTCTGTTCTTAATATGTGCAAACCTCTTTTTTGATTTATCAACTTTAGGCAGACCTTTTCTCTCTACTACAAAGTTGAGGAAATTAGTGCTTAGGCCTCCTGTTAATAGTTTCCTTTTCCCACTCCCACTGGCATGTTAGTAGTGTAATGAAAGGCTTTATTGGGATGGGAGCCATCTGTCCTCCATTTCTTCTATTCCATCAACTTGGCTGATATATCAGTCAGGAAAAAGATATCAAAGGGATTCATCAGTATATTAAAATAGAAACTAAATTTTTTTTTAGTTCTGTTACATTCATTCTGTTCAAGATTTCTAACTCCATACTTGATTAACTTCATTTGTTCCATTAAAAGGTACGAGATTTTGATATATTTGTCTTGTGTCAATTTTGCTTAGATGGAATTGTTTCCTAGAATTTTTTTCCTTTGTAACTGTATTTTCCTAGTTGATGTTTCTTATTTAACTCTGCTAATCCCAGAGTTCATCTTCCTTCCTTGCTTCCATCCTTCCTTCTTTTTTCCTCAAGTTAATGTTCTCCCTTGACGGGATGCAAATTTTACTATATTTCATCTGAGTTAATGTTCTTCATAATTTGTGTTTTCAAGTTGTGGTGTTTCTTAGTTTCAGTGAAAGTGAAGTTTTCCCTTCTTCTTTCCCCCAATAGTTTGTTAGTTATTGTTTTAACAAAGAAATGTAAATTAGTGAATTTTGACTGAGTCTTTCGAACTAAATTTAGCAACCAAACAATAAGATGTTTTCATTTTGTGAGTCCTTTCCATAAAACCACTAATAACATAGAGATGAATAAAGAAATTTAAGTCTGTTACCTGCACAAAATATCCTCAGCTGCTGTACTGGTGATATAAGTTGCAAATGAGTGGTGAAAAGATCAACAAATGCTCCAGGATAAATAACGAAGAGAAAAATTCCAAAGCCATTAAATCGAACCTGTTCCCTAAGAAATCACATAAGAAAAAGGAATTTACAATTAATATTGTATTCGTTAAGTTAATAATGTTTGTAATATTGAAAATTTCCACTGTAATTCTTACTCTTGTTTAAGTAGAAATAAAACAGTATAAAATAAGTCTCTATAAAAGTCAAAAATTATATACCTATATGTATTTGTTTTATATATATGCAGCTATCTCATACCATGACCATATAATAGTGTACAGATTTGGTTTTTTATTGTATTTTGTAAAACAGGGTGAGCATTCTGAAATAGCTTACAGTTTCAACATTTTTAGAGACCAATATGCTGAGAAAATAGCTTGAAATTAGTCACACATATAAGGAAGTGGCTAATATTTCTCTGTGCGGAACTGAATGAAAAACATTTATAGTTTACTCTTATGAATTATTTTCAGAGAGGGACAGAGTAGAAAATATAGTCCAAGTAAATTATCTAAATATTTTTGTCTTAGGTATTATAAAAAAAGGTGGAGCTTTATTTAACAGCATTCTGGTTGAATTAGTGTTAAAATAAATACATTTTAAAGTGCATAATTCTTAGGCCGGGCACGGTGGCGCATGCCTGTAAGCGGCAGCCTAGGAAGCCACGGCAGGGCCCAGTGATCGCAGTTTGAGTCCCGCTTGGGGCAACATAGCGAGACCTAGTTCCAAAAAAATAGCTGGGCATGGTGGGGCGTGCCTATAATCCCAGCTACCTGGGAAGCTAAGGCTGGAGATTGCTTGAGTCCGTGGTACCCCGGGCAACGTGAGCCTCCGGTTGCATGGGCAAAAATAGCAAGACCTAATCTCAAAAAAAAAAGGTGTATAATTCTTAGATTGTTCTCAAGAAACTATTTAATATTTAATTTAATTTAAATATTTAATTTTAAAATTTAACAATTTTTCTAAAAGTGGAGTTACATTTAGTAGTCTTGTAAGACTAAACAGCTACTTCAAATGAAAGGATCACCTAATACACTGTGCCATTACTTGGTAATAAATGACTGTAAAATTCACCATTTTTTTGGGCAGTTGGACTTTCATTAAAAAAATTACTCAAATTATTCTAAAAACATTGTGAATTATTAAACTGTTAATAATAATAACTTTATATTTAAAACCCTAAGGACAGGAGCCCTAAAAAAAATTGTGGAACCAGGCAGGACATGGTGGCTAGTGCCTGTAAGTTTCAGCCTATGAAGCGGCCGGGGCTAGGGATCGCGGTTTGAGTCCCACCTGGGGCCTGCAGCGAGACCTAGTTCCAAAAAAAAGTAGCTGGGCGTGGTGGCGTGCGCCTGTAATCCCAGCTACCTGGGAAGCTGAAGCTGGGGATTGCTTGAGTCTGTGGTACCCTGGGCAAAGTGAGCCTGCGGTTCCACGGACAAAAATAGCGAGACCTAGTCTCAAAAAAAAAAAAAAATTGTGGAACCAAAGACTTGACAAAAAGGTAAATATCATTACCTAATAGCTGCTATTCCATGTCCAATTTCATGTACAACACCACTTATGAGGACTGCAGCGAAGAAATAGGTGAGTTGGTTGACGGGTAAATTTATACCAGGAACCTGTTCGTAAACACAATGACAAATACACATTTGGCATCAAGAGATGTTTACTCCATTAAAGCTTAAACCTGACTGTAGATCAAAAGTAGTGTATCAGTGGTTCACATTGCCATTTCTATCATAATAAAAATGGAAAGCACTTGTCAAATTTTTAAATAAGCACAACAATGTGAAGAGAACAGGAACCAAGCCCACAACAACAGACAAAGAGAACAGGAAATACCAGGTTAAGCAGATAAAGCTTGAGTGAAAAAGGACTGTCCCAGAGCATGGAACTAGGGGAAGAGGAGTGTAGGGCAGTGACTTGCTTCCCATTATAAATAATAATTGTATTTGCGTTTTAACCTCGTGTATTTGTTACTTTCAAGGAGAAAAATACTTTTCCTTTAAAAAACAAAGCTGAAACTTTAGCTTCCTCAAGTCTTCACCATGAAAAGAATCAGGGAGCCTACAAAGTTCCAGGAAATGTGGAATGGCAGTGAAGGCTGATCTACCCTCAAGGGCTGGTAGCTGAATTTCTGAATTCTTGTTACAATTTCTAGTCCTTCCTCTGAATAGTTATTGGCAGGTTTCAAGTACTTGTGCCAAGCAATACAGGACAGCCCATCAATGAGCTTACTGTAATGGTCTCAAGTTATAAACACTATGCTAGCCTAAGAATTTGTGATGAAAGGTAGTGTAAAGCATGTTATTGGGATGGCAGCAACAAGCCTTCCATTTCTTTTATTCCACCTTGTTTGGCCGATATATGGGTCAGGAAAACAAGTATCAAAGGGATATGAAAATACATTAAAATCGAAATTTAATGTAGAAAGTAAGGCATGTGGAACAAACAGGCATGTTAAGGACCTATAAAGCAGCTGTCTTGCAATCATGCTCCTAAGATGATGTGCTTGGACAGATGACCTCATGGCCAAGGGAAGCTAGCTGCTGGAACGGCTGCACAGTTGTTTTTTTAAGATAACCAAAAATTTCCTTATGAGACAATCACTCCCCAGTTATATCATCTTTTAGGAGGGATTCTATTAGGCTAAGTGGGGCACACCAGGCATCTTTAATACCGTTTACCTACTCTACATCTATTTCTCACAGCCCAGGAGTTAGGCCCTAAAGAGAACCTACTGGAGGAAGTTCCTTCTTCCTTTCATTATTATTACTATTTTAAATTAATTATAAAATGTCTAAAGCAGGAAAACTGGACTCACGGAGAAATGGAAGCCTACAGTCCTCCCAAAACACAAAAATAACAAGAAACATTCACAGTGTTTAAATGTCTGTCCTACTCTTTTCATGTACATATATTTTTATTATATAGCTTTGAAACCTCCCTCTCATTATTAATAGGACATTTTCCTGAGTTTTTTCTGATTCAACATTATTTTCAATGGCTACGTTATATTCTGTGGGACAGGCGGCTGAACATTCGTTTTAAAGATTTCTGCACTTAATAAATACTGTGATAAATGTATTTGGACACACATATCTACCCAGATAAATTCTTAGACAAGCATGGCTTTGGAGACAAAGCACTTAAGTTTGAGGTCCTGGCGCTTTCACTAACTAGTCAAATACCTCCAGGAGTTTCCCATTATTCCCTTAACACTTCAATCTCCTCATCATTAAAATGGAAATGAGTACATTTACATAAAAGGGTAATTTTGAGAATTACAGGAGATAATCCTCATCCAGTATTTAACATCAGGTCTTATAGAGAGGGTAACAAATGCTATTATTACACAAAAGTTAAAGATCTTTGATACATATCAAACTGCTCTCCAAAAGCAGACCCTACCATATCCACAGGCAAGCTCATTTTATCCAACTATGCAATTTGAGAGAAATACAAAGTATCTCACAGTTTGATTTATCTTTCTTTGATCATTATTAAAGCTGAACTTTCTCCCTACTTTTGGTCATTTGATAGATAGTCTCTTAATAACGTGTGTTTTTTTTTCTCATCGTCTTCATCTTTTGCTTGTTAATCTGTAAAATCACCTCAAATAGCAGTTATCAGTAATAAATATCAGAGATGTAGTCCCTAGGTTTTTAACTTTTTTTTACATTTATTTTGCTTTCAGTTTTTTGACATAAAAGTTTTATGCAGTCATTGCTATCAATATTCATGGTTTCTGCCTTTGGTTTTATATATCTTTCTTATTCTGTGTTCATAAAAACAGTGGCTCATTTTTCTCTTTCAAGGTCTTTTATGATTTCACGTTTTAATTTTAATTCAATTGGAATTAATTTTTATGTACAACAGAGGAATTTTCATTTGTAAGCCTCCTCTAGTAACCTTAGAGGCAATCCAAACCATGCTGGTTGAATCACTCTTTAAGTTCTATTATCCCAAGAGTTCTTTCCCTAGGTATAAAACTAGTTTTTATAATGATAATTTTTAATATATGTGTATTTGTTGAATGACAATGCCATAGTGTAACCATATCTCAATTATTAGGCTTGTTTCTATTTTTGCATAATAAATAATCTGGAGGCTGATGAATACTATTTTTTGTGCTTGGAAGTGTTTCTTTAAGCTAGAGTGCAAGATGTGCCTGGTCAAAGAATATGACATTTTTATGATGCTGAATAGATGAAGTTCCCTTTACTTCAGGCAACTAAGCAGATTTTTTTCAAGAACATCAGCACACTTCTTTCTACATACCTGCTCCATCCCTTGTTAGGAATTTGTGTATTCAGATCAGTAGTTTCCTCTCTTCTTACCCCTCTCTAAATTTACATACTCAAGATGAATTCTGATATATTGCCTCTGTGTCACAAAACATCTTGGTTACCTTAGCTTTACTGCAGATAAACGAGTGGGCTTGAGCCAACAGAACTGTAGTTCCTTTCCTTTATGACTCGATGCATATAATAATGAGGCAAGGTATGGATCTGAGCCTGGGACTCTTCCAACAGATGGCAGGTCTGGTTTGCTGGCAACAGTACCCAACCATCCATCTGTCTTGGCCATGAACACACAGGGTATTACATGTACTAGAATTAACGATCTCTCAACAAGAAGAGTGCCAGGTTTCGGGGAATTAATACTGAATGAGGCAGCAGGGAATTAGAGTGTCAACAGAAAGTATGTTCTTTAAGCTATAAAAGTTCCTATCAAAGTCAGGAGTCATAACATTCTCAAACAGATACACAAACATGTAGAGTGGATTAGAGGGTGGCTGAGTGCTTAGTGGCTCCAAAGCCTGGCTTTCCTACCAGGCAGTGTTTCTATGAGCAATATGAATAAACAGAAGCAATAGAAGAAATAATTTCTTCCCTAAACACTATTTTGCCATTCTGATCCTATCGGATAGAAAAGGCCAGCGACCGTATTTCCTCCAAATCTGCTTCTATCTTTAATATCCTCTTTCTTGGCAAATAAGCAGACACACATTTGAGAGTTATCTTAAACTCTTCCTTCTCCCTCTCATATTCAGTTAATCACTGCAGTCTGAGAATTTCATTCCACAAGATCCCTTGAATCTATCCTCATCATTCTTCTTATTACTAATTTAGATCTTTATCACTTCTAACATGAACTATTCCAGTTGCCTTTTTAAATGGTCTCTCCAACTTCGATCTACCCCTACTACTATCTTGCACAGACTTGTTATCTACAGGCAAAATCAAAACTTCTTAGACTGCCCTTCATAACCCAGACTCTATTATCTCCCCCACCGTAGTATGCCCTCCACCCTGTAGCCTCTAGTCACGATTAGTTACTTGACAGTTTATTTGAACAATCACTGCTTGCAAAGGGAATAGGACATAATGTCCATTAGCCCTGAGGTCAGTGGAGGAGTGATAGGTTCACCATGTATTAGCTGTGTCCATAGGCAAGTAACTTGACACCTCTCTGCTCATTCCCAATATCCAGGGATGCCAATATTTGACCTCCAGGTATCCAGATGGTTGCCAGAATAAAATTAAACAGGCTCCCTTGAAGTTCTCATCTCTGCTCTTCCTGGTGTCAGGCATGCTCACCTCTGTCTGCCTTTTCTGTTCCCATAGCACCTCGCAGCCACACAGTCCTAGGAGCTCTCTCCCTAGACTAAAGGCTCCGTAAGTGCTAAGGTTGGGTTTGTTCTCCCAACAAGCAGAAATCAGCACAGGGCCAGTAGATAGAATATATTCAGTAAATGTTTGTTGAAGAAATGTCATCTCTTCTGAGCTTCAATTGGGAAATCCTTTTTACCTCTAACAAAGAGTTACTGCCTATTAATGACTTCTAAATCTTCCCAGAGAGACCCAGCCTGGTAAAGGCCACAGAGAGTTAAAATGAAAAACAAGAACTGCCCCTAACTCTTAACTAGTCTGTTTTATGAATTAGAAATTTATTTAAAAACTAATAAGACACATGGAAATGGTAACAATCGTGAAAACCGTGAAATAAGGGAGCCAGTGGTAAAGCCCCTTCCAAACTCTGGAGCCATGAACCCACACAATTTAAAGTGCCAATTGTTGGCTAAAAAAAATGTGGTACATATACACGATGGAATACTACGCATCCATCAAGGAGGACAAACACATGTCATTCGCAGCAACCTGGATGGAACTAGAAAGACTCATATTGGCAGAAATAAGCCAAAAAGAAAAAGAGAAGTACAGGATGGTCTCACTTATATGAGGGATATAGGGAAAATCAAACAAATAAAAAATG
>PVHY01008460.1:33023-61586 GCA_004024945.1 Uropsilus gracilis | reverse complement strand
GCCCGGGGTACCACAGACTCAAGCAATCCCCAGCCTCAGCTTCCCAGGTAGCTGGGATGACAGGCGCGCGCCACCACACCCAGCTATTTTTTTGGAACTAGGTCTCGCTATGGGCCCCAGGCAGGACTCGAACCGCAATCCCTAAGCCCCGGCCGCTTCATAGGCTGAAGCTTACAAGCACGAGCCACCGTGCCCAGCCTAGCTTTTACTTTTGAGATCAGGAACAAGTTAAGCACTCAGTACTGGAAGTCCTACCCAGCGCAGTAAGCAAGAAAAAAGGAGAATAGGATAGGCACAGTGGCACGTGCCTTTAATCCCAGCCTAAGAAGGAAGGTTGAGATTAGGAATCGCTTGAGGCCACGGGTTTGAGACCCATCCAGGGCAACGTAGTGAGACCTAGTCGCAGAAAATAGCTGGGCATGGTGGCATGTGCCTGTAATCCCAGCTACCTGGGAGGGAGGCTGAGGCTGGGGATCACTTGAGTCTGTGGTACCCTGGGCAACAAAGCGAGACCTAGTCTCAAAAAAAATTGGAAAACAAATAAAACTAATTGTTTCTGTTTTCCTAAAAAGTGATTTTATATAGAAAGTCTCAAGATGCCATAAAAAGCCTTAATTCTAATAAATGGATTCAATAAGATTATACAACAAATTATGTGGAAATGAAAAACAATCCCATTTACAATAAAGGAAAAGTATCTCATGTTCATGAATTGGAAAAATTAATATTGTGAAATGTCCATAGTGCCCCAAACCATCTATAGATTCAGTTGCAGTTCCTATCAAGACTCCAGTGGCATTTTTTTGGTAGATTATAGAAAGATTCCTAAAATTCATAGTGTCACAAAAGGACCCTGAATAATTAAGGTAATCCTCAGAAAAAAGAACAAAGTGGGAGGCATCACACTTTCTGGTTTCAAGTTATATGCTAAATCTATAGTAATCCAGACAGTCTGGTACAGGTATAAAATCAACCACTAGACCAGTGGAACAGAACTGAGAGTCCAGAATCCTTGCATATGCAGTCAACTAACATTTAACAAAGGAGCCAATAATACTGGTGTTGGGGAAATTGGAGAGCTTCCATAATGACATTAGTTTCTGAAATCAAAGTGTCATGGAGTGATTCAAACATCAGAAAGTTATTTCCGTATCACTCTGGAATTTAGAGGTCTAAGATTTTTTAGACTAGGTCTCGCTATTTTTGCCTGTGGAACTGCAGGCTCACGTTGCCTGTGGTACCAAAGACTCAAGCAATCCCCAGCCTCAGCTTCCTAGATAGCTGGGATTACAGGCATGTGCCACCATGCCCAGCTATTTTTTGGGACTAGGTCTGGTTAGGTCTGAGCAGGGTCACACCGTGAAAAACAGGTTAGGTCTGAGCGGGGTCACACCGTGATCCCTAGCCCCAGCCACTTCATAGGCTGCCGCTTACAGGCACGCACCACTGTGCCCGGCTCTAGAACTCTAAGATTAAGGTGTTGACAGGGTTACTTTTTTCCTGAGGGAAATCTCCTTCTGTCTGACCATCTTCTAGTGTCTTCCTGTGGCCTTTCCTCTGTGTGTCCTAATCTCCTTTTAAGAATTAGAGTAACATAAGGCCGGGGCATTATTGCCTTATCAGTCCTTTTACCATCTGATTCTATGTTGCTGCAGTCATTTCTTTTCAGGTCTGATGAAGTCAGTTCCCATCTGTGGTACTGGGCTTTAGAGCTTTAACATTTTCATTTGGAGTTGGGCGAGGCAAAGTTTAGGGCATAGCAGGCACTATATAACTCATTCTTTTAAAGCGCTGCATTAATAGTCCTTTGTTTTATACCTTGTTTCACTAACCCCTTGTTGGGCACGTGTAGTTTTTTGTCTTGCTCTTAAAAGCAGGGCTGTAAGAGAAATATCTTTGTGCTTACTTCACATAATTGGAGAGTCTAAGAAATGGAATTGCTACGTTAAAGAATGAATTTATTAGATTTTGGTAGATACTAGTCTAGATGTGCAAACTGTTTCTTATTTTTTTGTTTGTTTGTTTTGTTTTTTTGAGACTAGTTCTCGCTATTTTTGACCATGGAACCATGTCTCACGTTGCCCAGGGTATACCACAGACTCAAGCAATCCCCAGCCTCAGTTTCCCATGTAGCCTGGGACTACAGGCGCACGCCTCCACACCCAGCTGTTTTTTTTGGAACTAGGTCTCGCTACAGGCACCAGGCGGGACTCGAACCGCAATCCCTAGCCCCGGCTGCTTCATAGGCTGAAGCTTATAGGCATGAGCCACCGTGCCCGGCCAAGGTCTCGCTATTTTTGACCATGGAACCGCGGCTCACGTTGCCCGGGGTATACCACCGACTCAGGCAATTCCTAGCCTCAGCTTCCCAGGTAGCTGGGATTACAAACGCACGCCACCATGCACAGCTATTTTGTTTTTGGAACTAGGTCTCGCTACAGGCCCCAAATGGGACTCGAACTGCGATCCCTAGCCCTGGCTGCTTCATAGGCTGAAGCTTACAGGCACGAGCCACCATGCCCGGCCCATTGTTTCTTATTCTTGATGTTTTTTGAGAGCAAAAATTTGCCTTGCTTATTATGTCCTAAAACCTGATTTTATTTTCAGGGGTATGAGATTACTTCCCTTAGCGCTTTGGTAGAGTATAAAAACAACCCACTGTAGAAGATTGACTAGGTAATCAGAGTCTAAATTGACTGCTTACTTGGGTTACTTAGTGACCTTAGTTGAGTGACAAGTGCTGTAGAGGGAGGAAATCAGTTAATTTTTTTTTTTTTTTTTTGAGACTAGGTCTCACTATTTTTGCCCATGGAACTGCAGGCTCTCGTTGCCCGGGGTACCACAGACTGAAACAATCCCCAGCCTCAGCTCCCCAGGTACCTGGGATTACAGGTGTTCGCCACCTCATCCAGGTGTTTTTTGGAATTAGGTCTGTCTGTGTTGCCCCAAACAGGACTTGAACCATGATCCCTAGGCCCAGCTGCTTCATAGGCTGAAGCTTATGGGCACATGCCACCGTGCCCAGCTTAAATCAGTTAATTCTTACAGCCTGAATTAATACTGTTATTTTGACTTTTACAAAGGGAGGGGGAAAAAGCTTGAAGAGTTAAATAGTTTTCCCAAAGTCACAGAAAAATGGGGATGTGAACTCAAGGCTGCTTGGTTTGAAAACTACTGTTATTTGGGCATATTAGAGAGAGTGAATATTTGTTGTATGATTAAGTAATATTTTGTCTCTACCTAAAATAGAGATAGATGGTTGCAGCTGCCCCTCCCCCCCCTTTTTTTGAGGCTAGGTCTCGCTATTTTTGCTTGTGGAACTGCAGACTCACGTTGCCTGGGGTACCACAGACTCAAGCAGATTCAGCTTCCCAGGTAGCTGGGATTACAGGTGTGCACCACCACACCCAGCTGTTTTTTGGGGACTAGGTTTCACTACGTGCCCCTGGTGGGACTCGAACTGCGATCCCTGGCCGACTGTGGCTTCCTAGGCTGCTACTTACAGGCATGCGCCACTACGCCGGCCTGTTGCAACCCTTTTTGTTGCAACCCTTCTCCTGCTGCAAACTGCATTTAATTTAAACTGTTTTTTTGACATCAGAGTGAGAAGATTCCAGAAAGGAATCATCAAGGAATGGTAAATACTCATGTCAAGTAGAAGCACACTTTTCTTTGTTTCCGCTTTAGATTTATGGTATTGAGATGTTACCACTTAGCAGTGATTCTGATCTTCACAATAGGGCCATTTTGATTTTTGCAAGTTTTAATTGGGAATAAAAATAAGGTGTCATATTTTTTATGACATAAGTGTTTATGTCATAAGTGTTTACTGTTTGCCAGGCGATGTATTACTTTAGATACATTACCTCATTTGCTTTATGGCACTTTTGTGAATTAGATGTAATTGTATAGATGAAAAACTTAAGGTACAGAAGTGAAGTAACTTGCCATAATTGCACACGTTAGAATTGAACTAAGATTGGAACCCTTGTTTGTCTGTCTTAAAATAGCCTCTGGTATGGGTTTTTTTTTTTAATATTACTCCAGTCAATGAAGTTTCGAAAGACATAATTTTATTTTTTCTTGCCTTTAATATATGGTCAGTAGTAAATTGACCATTGACCTCCCTTGGGAGGGAGATAAAGGAGTTTAAGCCTAGGGGTTTTTTTTTTTTTTTTTTGAGACTAGGTCTCACTATTTTTGCCTGAGGAACCGCAGGCTCACGTTGCCCGGGCTACCACAGACTCAAGCAATCCCCAGCCTCAGCTTCCCAGGTAGCTGGGATTACAGGCGCGCTAAGCCTAGGTTTTTATCCCCCCACTCAGAAAGTTATAATTTTAGAATAAACACAAGCATACATGAATAAAATTAGGGTAACTAAGTATTCAGTTATTATCATTATTCAGTGAGTGCCTGTATATCCAGTGTTGAGCTCTTTTCTGGGAATACAAGAGAGTTCCAATTTTTAAGGGAAGTTCCTTATTAGAATTTTTAAAATCTGTCTCCTTTACTGTAGTATAACAAATAAGCAAGATAATTATGATACACACTACCACATGACTAAGAAAATAATCAGGATGTGGTGGTGTGCACCTGTAATCCCAGCTACTTGGGAGTCAGGCTAGGAATCACTTGAGTTCACGGGTTCGAGACTACCCTGGGCAACATAGTGAGACCTAGTCTCAGCCCGGGCACGGTGGCTCGTGCCTGTAAGCTTCAGCTTATGAAGCGACTGGGGCTAGAGATCGCGGTTCGAGTCCCGCCTGGGGACCGTAGGGAGACTTAGTCCCCAAAAAAATTGCTGGGTGTGGTGGTGCTTGCCTGTAATCCCAGCTACCTGGGAAGCTGAGGCTGGGGATTGCTTGAGTCCGTGGTACCCTGAGCTACGTGAACCGTGGTCCCATTGGCAAAAATAGTGAGACCTAGTCTCAAAGAAATGGGGAAAAGTACATGTGATAGAAGGAGGGGGAGGGACTTGGATGTTTAGGGAGAATTATCTGAGAAGGTAGTTTATTTATTTAAAAAAAGTGGTTTGTTTTTGAGACTAGATCTCGCTATTTTTACCCATGGAACTACAGACTCTCGTTGCCCGGGGTACCACAGACTCAAGCAATCACCAGCCTCAGCTTACCAGGTAGCTGGGATTACAGGCTCGTGCCACCACATCCAGCTATTTTTTTTGGAACTAGGTCTTGCTGTGTTGCCCCAGGGGGACTCGAACTGCGATCCCTAGCCCCGGCCGCTTCATAGGCTGAAGCTTACAGGCACGCGCCACCATGCCTGGCTTCAGAATTCCAATTTGAATTTATTTTTTCAAATCAGAATGGATACATTTATTATTGAAAACTGAGTGAATTGCTGATTTTTTAAAATTTTCACAAGGGCAAGTAACTGAGCAGAAACTGCATTAGTTTCACTTTTGAAGAATGGCAGTGTTTTCTAAGGTTATTTCCTGTTTACTGAGTTACTCAGAAAACAAGCTATTAAGTTAAAAAAGAACTTTTTTTTTTTGAGACTCGGTCTCGCAAAAACTGCAGGCTCACGTTGCCGGGGGTACCCTCAGGCTCAAGCAATCCCCAGCCTCAGCCTCCCAGGTAGCTGGGATTACAGGCGCGCACCACCACGCCCAGCTATTTTTTGGGACTAGGTCTCGCTGTGTTGCCCCGAGCGGGACTTGAACTGTGATCCCTAGCCCCAGCTGCTTCATAGGCTGAAGCTTACAGGCATGTGCCATGGTGCCCGGCAAAAAAGAGCTATTTTTGTGTGGCTTGTTCTGTACTTGATGGTAGTCTTAAGATTCGGCAAAGATTGTCAGGAAATGGACATTGACTCTCTCACTTTGGGGTACCTTCTGTAACTGCAAGCGAGGAGGTTAAATTTGCTTACTAAAGAATATTGGAATTCTAAAAAAATTTTTTCATTTTTTATTTTGGCTTTTTTAAGTACTGTTGGGTGAACTCATGAGTAAGTACTCTTAAATTTTATTTCAGGGCTTAAGAACCCTAATAAATCATTTTCAGTGAGTCATTTAATCTTGTCTATTACTTCCTGGAAATTGGGACTTTAAGTGAAACCTACAACTAAACAAGTCTTAAGCAAGCAAAAGTTTGAACTAAACAAGACTTTAGTTCCTAGTGCATATTTCTGGTGACTTAAACATCACTAGCTTTTTTTTTTGGACACTAGGTCTCGTTATTTTTGCCCGTGGAACCGCAGGCTCTCTTTGCCCGGGGTACCATAGACTCAAGCAATCCCCAGCCTCAGCTTCCCAGGTAGCTGGGATGACAGGCGCGCGCCACCACACCCAGCTATTTTTTTGGAACTAGGTTTCGCTACGGGCCCCAAGCGGAACTCGAACTGCAATCCCTAGCCCCAGCCGCTTCATAGGCTGAAGCTTACAGGCACAAGCCACCATGCCCAGCCCAACATCACTAGCTTTTTTAAAACCCTCTGATGTTTTTCATAACTTCAAACACTTCTGATGCTTTTAATAACAATAAATTGTATTTATTTATTTTCCAACCCACTTGTTCCAGTTTAGGTTGGAGGGTGGCTGGAACCTCACCTGATGCTCTAGGTACAAGTTGGGAAGCAGTTGTAGACAGCACACCCTTTCAACTCAGAGTGGGACAATTTACACTTGTACATAGCAGTTCATCCCGAGTGTGCATGTCTTTGGGATGAAGATAGCAACTGGAGTAGCTAGAGAAAATCCAGACATGGAGTGTGCAGACTCCATACAGACCATGGCCCTGTGGGAAGTAACTCTTTTCCCTTATCAACTTCTAGGGCCTGTTGTATTGTTTGTTTTGGAGGAGAAAGTTATTTGTGGTAGAAGCAAATTGAGATTTTGGGGTAGAACTTTTTAAAAAAATTCATTTTGTAATGATCGTACAAAATTGGTCATGTTTGCATGGTTGTAGTATACCCCTTATTCCCCATCCCTTCCCCCTCCCTTTTCTCTTCCCTTCTCTGGTCACTCCAAATCCTTTCGTTGCAAGCTGTTGGTCTATGTTTGGCCCGCTGGTCTTTTCTTTTTTTCTAGAACTATGTCCTTTTTTTCCTGGGTGGGGATTTGCACTCCTGGACAGAAACAGATGAGGCTGCTCATGTCTCCAGGAATAGCTGAGGCAGATAGTCAGGCCAAACATGTTGGGAACTTGTCAGGCAGATAAGCGGTGGCTTCTCTGGGATCCTTTCTGTCACTTGTTGCTGGTTCTGTGCCATATAGTTTTGATATCTGGGTTTGTGGATGCAACTCCAGCCAATGGCAGTGAGGCATTTGCTGCTGGGACAGACTTCCTCAGGTGGTTGGTCAAGCTCCTCACTCTCTTGTCAGCAGTTCTGCCATGGGGCCACAGCCACTCCTGGTGGCTTTATTCCCCCATTGAATGGTAAAGAGGGAGTCTTTTTCACGTTGCATATTACTGTGGGCCTGGGGTTTGATTCCCCAGTGCCAGAGGCATTGTGGGTAGAAATCTGTGACAGGTCACCTCAATATCTGGTTTCACCTTTCTGTCTCGGTAATTCCCAACACAGTGCTTATCCCACCCAGGTGGTGAGTGTATCAAGGGCCATTATTACTTCCTTTCCTCTGCATTATATCTGCAGCTGGAGAGACTGGATTTTCCATTCCTAATGCAGGTCTATTGAGGTTGGAGTAAGCCGGAGGGGTTCCTCCCCTCCCCCAGCCTGTACCCTGGTAGAGGTGCTCAACCCCCACCCCTGCCCACTTGGAGGCAGAGGCCAGTTTCCCTAGCCCCATATCTCTGGACTCGGGGTCCCTATACCTGAAGTCCCGGTGTCATAGGACTTACCCTTGCCTACCAGCAGCCTAGACTGAGGTGGGGGTGAGCTGGAGCTCCTCCAGGGGTCTGCACATTTCAAAAGGACCTCACTTCCTCCTCCAGCCTGGCAAGGCTCACCAGAAGGCTGCATGCCCCTTGGGTGCCCCGCCCCCACCTGGAGTAGAACTTTCTAAAAAATTCTGTCTTTTTACTTGAACATACAGGGTCAGCCTTGTGTGTTTTGTTTTCATACATGCTATGATACAGAATCAAGCAAGACAATGTTAGAACACCTGCATACATGTGAGTGCATCCGGGGGTGTATCTCTGTAGCTTGTAGAGTGGTAGTTATCTGTACTTTCTGTTACATAGTGATCAAATGGGCAGATAATTAAAAAAAGACTTTAGATAGACTGCTATACTTTACAGCAAAAGGTTATTATTATTTTTGTTTTTTTGAGACTAGGTCTTGCTATTTTTGCCTGTGAACCACAGGCTCACGTTGCCCTGGGTACCACAGACTCAAGCATTCCCCAGCCTCAGCTTTCCAGGTAGCTGGGATTACAGACACATGCTACCATGCCCAGCTATATTTTTTTTTGGAACTAGGTCTCACTGCGTGCCCCTGGCGGGACTTGAACTGTGATTCCTGACCCTGGCTGCGGTTTCCTAGGCTGCTGCTTACAGGCATGCGCCACCATGCCCAGCCTATAGCAAAAGGTTATATAAACTGCATTCTTCAGAGTTGTTGACTGAATTTGAGAGGAGAGACAAGTGGTGCTGATTTTATTCTGTCAAATCCTGGAACCAACCCAGCAGTTCATTGGGTAGATAAGGTAGGCTTCTGAAATTCTAGGTTTTTAATTCTCTTGATTTCTACGGTGTATCTTTTCTCTGTATCCTGAGTATGAGAATGGATTATATCAAGGGGGATGTATTTGAAATGAAAGCAGCATTTTATTTGTATTTTAGGTTAGTGTGAGCCCATCTGTGTGATCAGTTCTGACACTAACTCCCAGGATTAGTCCAGACCCTCCAGGTTAAGTGCTCAGGTTCTCCACACTTCTGCTTGGCTGACAGTACAGTTGTGGGTTTCCGTGACCCCCTTTAGAGTGGTAGTTATCTAAAACAACTCACTCAGGTCAAGAAAACATTTTAAGCCAGGCACGGTGGTGTATACCTGTAAGCTACAGCCTATGGAGTGTGGTTGGGACTGGGGATCGTGGTTTGAGTCCTGCCCAGGGCAACATAGTGAGACCTAGTTCCAAAAGAATAGCTGGGCATGGTGGTACACGCCTCTAATCCCAGCTACCTGGGAAGCTGAGACTGGGCACTGCTTGAGTCTGTGGTGCCCTGGCAAAAATAGCAAGACCTAGTCTCAAAAAAGAAAAAAGAAAACATTATATGTATTAAGATTATAGCTGAGGAGCAGTCAGATGGGAAGCCATCCATCGGACAGGGTGTGGGCCAGGAGCAGGACCAGGGCTGTGAAACTTCCATGCTTTCCCTTGGCAGAACACTCTGCAGGTGCTTGGGTGAGTGTACCAGTTCAGAAGCTCAGTTGTCCTTCAATCTCCTTGTCCTAGAGTTTTCACGGAGCTTGGTCTCTGCTCTAGTTCTGCTCTCCTCCATTGGTAGGTGAAGCTGAAAGTTTCAACCCTTTTGTCATCTTGTTCTTTCTGTGAGCCTGTGGTGGCATTTGGAGCCTATCTAGGGTCCCCTAAATAGGGGTCTCCTTAACATAAACCCTGGTGATTGGAAGGGTCAGTTATGAATAACAAAAGGCACACTTGAGTATTCAGGAAATAACCACATCTTAGGAGCTCTGTATCTGGGCCTCAAATATTCATTTTTACCACAGTGAATTACTGAAAAACTGACTTTTTATTTATTCTTTTTTTTTTTTTTTTTTAAAGACTAGGTCTTGCTATTTTTGCCTGGGGAACTGCAGGCTCACGTTGCCCAGGGCACCACAGACTCAAGCAGTGCCCAGCCTCAGCTTCCCAAGTAGCTGGGATTACAGGCGTGCCACCACGCCCAGCTATTTTTTTGGAACTAGGTCTCCCTAAGTTGCCCACAAGCAGGACTGAACCGCCATCCCTGGTCCCCGCTGTGGCTTCCTACGCTGCTGCTTACAGGCATGTGCCACCATGCCTGGCTCATGTTATTTACTGCTAATATTTGATATGACTTTTATGAGGGGTGTAATATTCTGAACATATATCTAGTTTTGTAAAAAAAAAAAAATTAGAAAGCACTTGATTTCAAATCTTATTCAAAATTTGTATGCCGCCTGTGCCTTGTACCTAAAATGAACTGTGGAACAAGGGAAGACAGGGCATCTGTAGCCAGTACAGATTTCCTTCCACCGTACAAATCCTTTCCGTCCACCGTACAAATCCTAAGAGTTGACTGGTGGAGTTTACTTGGCAGCTATCGAAGCACACCAGTGGGAGGGTTTGCATAGCTTCTTTAAATCTGGAACTTAAGGACTCCAGAAAGCTGAAGAGACTAGCTTTTATATTCTCAAATGGTATTTAGAGCCCCCAAAAGTTTAAGAACCTAGGAGATAGAGGTTTTGGTGTGGCAGTCCGATCAGAGTGGTTGGTATTGGAAAGAAATGTGTAGACAGTATGATTTATTTCACGATTTTCTTATGATAGGCTGAATCAGAGTATACTTTTGTTTTATTTTATTTCATTTTTTTGAGACTAGGTCTCGCTGTTTTTGCCCGTGGAACCGCAGGCTCTCGTTGCCCGGGGTACCACAGACTCAAGCAGTACCCAGCCTTACCTTCCCAGGTAGCTGGGATTACAGGCGTGCGCCACCACGCCCAGCTGTTTTTTTTGGAACTAGGTCTCACTACGGGCCCCAGGCGGGACTCGAACTGCGATCCATAGCCCCAGCCGCTTCATAGGCTGAAGCTTACAGGCACGAGCCACCGTGCCCGGCCCAGAGTATACTTTAAATTGCCCAACCTGAATTCTAAGTTGTAGTACAAATGAACATTACTAAAGAGGGAATGTTAGTTAGTGGGTGCAAAAGAACTCTTTTTAGCTGCTCTACGTAATGAAATGGTAGGTGGTGCTGAATAGCCTGGTTGCTGTCATAGTGAGTTGACATTGTTTAATATTACATAGACTACATAAATTTTCCCCCTGGTCCCCTGCTTTCTCCCCATGTATGGGTGACTGGTGACATTTTAATACCTGAAATTACTACTAATAACACGTGAAATGCTTTCTTAATTTAGAATAGTCTTCATTAAACTGGAACTTGACTGAAAAATGATCACCTTTGTGATGATAGCTCTAAATTGGACATTTGTCGTGAGAACAGTGAATACTATAATTGTTTTGGAAATGGAGAATTTAATTCTTTAGATAAAGAAGGTTAGAATTGTTACTGTTTAAAACTTTACTGGCTTAAAGTTATTTTATTTTATATTTTTAAGAGAGTAGGTCTTGCTATGTTGTCCAGGGTTGTCTCGAACCTGCGGCCTCAAGTGATCCCCAGGCTCAGCCTCCCAGGTAACTGGGATTACAGATGTGTGCCTCCACACCCAGCTTTATTTATTTTATTTTATTTTTTTGAGAATAGGTCTCGCTATTTTTGTCTGTGGAACCGCAGGCTCTCGTTGCCTGGGGTACCACAGACTCAAGCAATCCCCAGCCTCAGCTTCCCAGGTAGCTGGGATTACAGGCATGTGCCATCGTGCCCGGCCTTCCACACCCAGCTTTAAAGTGTTTTTAGTCATTCAAGAATAATAGCTAACATTCACTAAGCATTTATTGTATGCTGGGTACCTTTACATTTGCACTTGCATTATCTTACTTTATCCTGTGAGGAAGGTATTATTACTCTTTTCATTTTTAGGAAAAGGAAAACAGCCACGAAGAGGTTAAATAACTTGCCAAAGCTCACAAAGCTAGTAAGAGGGCAGGCTGGCTTCCTGAGCTCATACATGACTGGTTTTCAACAGATTGCTGAGCTGTTGGGTCAGGAAACCCAAGAAATGGAAGGGGAAGAGCAACTGTCTTACTAATTCCCTCTTCAGACATCTCCCCAGTAATCCTGCAGTATTGTGGGGTGAAGAGACAGAAGTGACTGAATTCCTGTTTCTTAACCTCTTCCCAGTGCTGGCGTCTGTCCTGTGTGGACGCTTGCCACTCCATTTGCAGTGATACTGTCTTGTGTGCTTTTGATTAGTGTCACTTCTCAGGAGAGAGGTCGTGCAGTGCAGAGAGGTCGTGCAGGGACTGGAGAGTGAGGCTGTGTGTGAAATGCGTGTAAATGTTTCAGAGCCCTGTGTGGCCTAATCAGCTACTACCTGAGAACACTCTTCAGTTGAACCAGTAATTGAGTCACCTGACATATTTGCATTCTTAAACTCAATAGCCACTGGACATTTTATATTACTAAATATGTAACATGTCTTGTTGATATTAGGTAATTTATTTTGATCATTTGGATTCTACTTTAGGATACTCATTTCTAGGTGACTTAAAATGCCAGTAATTGTTGTTGCTGGTTTTGTCTCGCTGTATGTAGAGGTGGTTCTCAAATTCGTTGTGCATTAGAATAAGGTAATCTGACTTATTTACTAAATACGGGATGAGGGTTCAGAAGTATGAATTGGGGCCAGGCATGGTGGCGCATGCCTGTAAGCGGCAGCCTAGGAAACCGCAGCAGGGAACCAGGGATTGCGGTTCAAGTTTCTCCTGGGGCAGTGCAGCGGGACCTAGTTCCAAAGAAAATAGCTGAGCATGGTGGCGTGCACCTGTCATCCCAGCTACCTGGGAAGCTGAGGCTGGGGATTGCTTGAGTCTGTGGAACCCCGGGCAACGATAGCCTGCGGTTCCACGGACAAAAATAATGAGACCTAGTCTCAAAAAAAATAGGTATGAATTGTCAACAAACCTAATAGTTTAGGTAATTCTGACTCTGAGATGATAATTTGGAATTGCTGTTTAGAGACCAAATTCAAGCCTGAATTCAAATTAAGAATTGAATTGAATTCAGTCCGAATTGAATTCAGAATTCAATCTGAATTCAAGAATGGAGATTATAGACGGTTACAAATCAAGATTTTTCTTATTTTGTCTCTAGGCAATTAATCATTTGTAAACGAAAGAAGCATTTAATTTGGTGGGGTTTTTTTGTTTTTTGTTTTTTTGGGGACTAGGTCTCGCTATTTTTGCCTGTGGAACCGCAGGCTCTCGTTGGCCGGGGTACCACAGACTCAAACAATCCCCAGCTTCAGCTTCCCAGGTAGCTGGGATTACAGGTGTGCGCCACCACGCTCAGCTATTTTTTTGGAACTAGGTATTGCTATGGGCCCCAGGTGGGACTTGAACTGCGATCCCTAGCCCCCGCCTCTTCATAGACTGAAGCTTACAGGCACGAGCCACCATGCCCAGCTAATTTGGTGTTTAATGATAGGGTCTGTTCTCATACCTAAATTATTTCGTTAACATCGATTAGACAACTTTGTTTTAGGGCCGGCCCACTCTTTACTGAAAGAAATAATAGACTTTTCAGGTGAGTGAGAAATATTTGGTTGGATTTTTTTTGTGAGTCATAAGCTAAACGGCAGCAAAATGTATTCATTTCCTGTTAGGTTTTTGGTGCGCCTGCTGTGTGCAAAGTGTCAAACTTTGATAATAGGTTGATAAACAGGAAAGTACAATGTAAGTTTGATCTATGAATGAAAATAGGTGTGATAGAGAAATTCATGTCTATTGGGTTTGGAATATAAACCATGCACTTTCATATTATTTAACAACTGTACGTGGTGTTGTATAATTAGTTCTTGTTTCACAAATGAGGAAACTTAGTTGTTACCCAGGTCACTAGTAAATGCTGAACAGAGGTTAAAACCCGCGTTTTTCTGACTTAAAAAAAAAAAAAAGACATTTTATGTAAGTTTGTATGTTTTGGATATACTTTCTAACTATTGAGGCTGGACACATAAGAAGGGCTTCATTTATTTGGGGCTCCTTTCTCCTGATGGGAGGGAAAAAGACTTAAAAAATTTCTCCAAGTAGTAATGTTTGTGTAGTAATGTGACTAAACAGTATGCAGTTTATTTCTCTTAAATGAATTATTTTTGTCTATCACCTTTCACTAGAAAAATATTAGAGGTGTCCCTCAGAAAAATTGGCATTTGGTTGTAATGAATTTGTGCCTAAGTATGCAGAGGTGGCATGCATGCATCCATGCATGCATGCATCCATCCCTTCATCCATCCATTAATCTATTCATTCATTCGTAGGTCTTGCTATTTTTGCCAGTGGAACCACAGGCTCACGTTGTCCAGGGTACCACAGACTCAAGCAATCCTCAGCCTCAGCTTCCCAGGTAGCTGGGATTGCAATCGTGCACCACCACACCAGCTATATTTTTTTGGGACTAGGTCTTGCTACGTGCCCCTGGCGGGACTCAAACATTGATCCCTGGCCCTGGCTGTGACTTCTTAGGCTGCTGTTTACAAGCATGCGTCACCATGCCCAGCCTCAGAGGTGTTTTTTAAAATTACTAAAAAAATAAAACTGATGAGCTAGTTTGAAAAATTGTCACCATTGTCATCCCCATACTTACATGCCTATTTCTGGTAATACAAATTATGTTGTATCTGTGTTTTTGTTTTGTTTTTTTTTTTTTGAGACTAGGTCTCACTATTTTTGCCCGTGGAACTGCAGGCTCTCGTTGCCCGGGGTACCACAGACTCAAGCAATCCCCAGCCTCAGCTTCCCAGGTAGCTGGGATTACAGGTGCATGCCACCACGCCCAGCTATTTTTTTGGGACTAGGTTTCACTGTGTTGCCCTGGGCAGGATTTGAACCATGATCCCCAGACCCTGCCTCAACTCCACACGCCACCATGCCTGGCCTGTATCTGTATGTTTTACTTAATATTTGGAAGTTTCCTGGTATCCAGAATGATCTCATATTTAAAATTATTATTATTATTATTATTATTTTTTTTTTGAGACTAGGTCTCGCTATTTTTGCCTGTGAAATCGCAGGCTCTCGTTGCCTGGGGTGCCACAGACTCAAGCCATCCCCAGCCTCAGCTTCCCAGGTAGCTGGGATTACAGGCACGCGCCACCATGCCCAGCTATTTTTTTTGGAACTAGGTCTCGCTACGGGCCCCAGGCGGGACTTGAACTGCGATCCCTATCCCGCCACTTCATAGGCTGAAGCTTACAGGCACGAGCCACCGTGCCCAGCTATATTTAAAATTTTTTTAATCTTATTTTTCTCTGCCTCATAGTGAAAGGTACAGCATTTAAGATTTCCACTCATAAGGCCTGGGCATGGTGGTGCCTGTAGGTGGCAGCCTAGGAAGCTGTAACCCGGACCAGGCATCGCGGTTCGAGTCCTGCCAGGGGCAGTCCCAAAAAATAGCTGGGTGTGGTGGCGTGCGCCTGTAATCCCAGCTACTTGGGAAGCTGAGGTTGGGGATTCCTTGAGTCTGTGGTACCCCGGACAACGAGAGCCTGTGGTTCCATGGGCAAAAACAGTGAGACCTAGTCTCAAAAAAAAAAAAAGATTTCCATTCATAAATGAATCAGGGAAAAAAAATGGATTGGTCTCCTGAAGACAGTTCATTTTAATGGAATTTCCAAATATATCTAATATATAAGAGACATTCATCTTGAATCAAATTAAAATTATTTTCCTTTAATATAATTATTAGTTACAAGTTTGAATCTTTAGTATCTTCTAGATCAGCTCTAAGCTACATCACAACTGATAGTTTTTCATTTAATGATGTGTCAGTCATTTGTGGTAACTTTTTGTCCTTTTTTTTTTTGTTCCCTAGAGAATTTTAGTAATAAATTCAAACAAACTTCTTTCACTGGAAATTTCAGTTTTACAAACAGCTAGTTGGTTACCTATTTGCTATTTGCATGGGTTTTAATTCTCTCCTTTTTTTTTTTTTTTGGAGACTAGGTCTCGCTATTTTTGCCCATGGAACCACAGGCTCATATTGCCCCGGGGTACCGCGGACTCAAACAGTCTCCAGCCTTAGCTTCCCAGGTAGCTGGGATTACAGGTGTGCGCCACCACGCCTAGCTATACTGGCCCCAGGCGGGACTCGAACCGCAGTCCCTAGCCCTGACCACTTCATAGGCTGAAGCTTACACGCATGAACCACCATGCCCGGCCTTCCTGTTTTTTGTTTTTTTGTTTTTTTTTTTTTAAGAGACTAGGTCTCACTATGTTGCCGGGGGTCATCCCAAACCCACAGACTCAAGCGATTTCTAGCCTCAGCCTCCCAAGGCTAAGATTAATGGAGCATGCCACCACGCCTGGCTGGGTTGTAATTCTTTTTTTTTTGGGGGAGGGGTTGTAATTCTTAAGAGTCAATGTCAAGTGTGGGATGAAGATAAGGATCCTCATGAGTGACAATTAATATGAATTCAGCCACAATCAAACTTTAAAAACAGTACTTATCTTAGATGTTTTTGAGGCAGAATCATGAGTGACAATTAACATGAATTCAGCCACAATCAAACTTTAAAAACAGTACTTATCTTAGATGTTTTTGAGGCAGAATCATGAGTGACAATTAACATGAATTCAGCCACAATCAAACTTTAAAAACAGTACTTATCTTAGATGTTTTTGAGGCAGAATCATGAGTGACAATTAATATGAATTCAGCCACAATCAAACTTTAAAAACAGTACTTATCTTAGATGTTTTTGAGGCAGAGTCAGAAGTGGTCATCTTAATTGCAGCCTATGGAGGGGGAGACCCAGACTAGGAATTGCTTGAATCTGTGGGTTCGAGACCCGTCAGGGGCAACATAGCAAGACCTAGTCTCAAAAAACAAACAAAACACCCCGACAGAAAACCATTTTTACTTAATCAGAATGTTTTTTTGAGGTGGACCCAGAAACATGAGGAGACAGCTACTCTTTCATCTTACCTTTATTATGTTACGTAAAAGATACTCTTCCAGACTAGTTCTCTGGGATTAATACTGTAGTGTGCTTTGTTGTTTGATAAGTACTTTTGATTTAGTGTAGGGAACAAAATCTTTAACCTTTAATGGTAGACCAGTTTGAGTGTTCATGCATAATAGGGAAAAGAAAAGGGAAAAAGCAGGTAAAGGAGGTTAATGAAGAGAAGTAAAATCAAGATGGTTTTATGAGGAATGTTGGAGTGTATCCTTTCCTGTATGTTACTCATGTTGTATCTACAGAGATGTTAGCGGGATATATCTGTCATGATAAAGAGCTGTGAAAGGTACCATGGGTGCCACAGGCATTGGACTTTCAATCCAGAGTTAGATGATTCTGTGGTATTTTTTTGAGTTTAATAAGGTAGTAGCTCTGGCTAAAAAGAAATTATAACCCTTTCAGGATTATTGCTGAAATGGGACTTTTCTTAAAATACAGCTATGTGGGTGTGCTGGGGTCAGGTGGTGTTTTATTTTTTTAGAAAACTTAAAACTTATTTCATCGATTGTAGATGCTATTTAATCTCAGTTTCATAAATGTTAAAACATGGAGAAAAGATACCTGGTAATGACTGTAAGGAACTTTAGGATGTTTATTTATTTTTTTTTTTAAGACTAGGTCTTGCTATTTTTGCCTGTGGAACCACAGGCTCTTGTTGCCCGGGGTACCACGAACTCAAGCAATTCCCAGCCTCAGCTTCCCAGGTAGCTGGGATGACAGGCGTGTGCCACCACGCCCAGCTATTTTTTTTGGAACTAGATCTCGCTTCGGGCCCCAGACAGGACTCAAACCGCGATCCCTAGCCCCTGCCGCTTCATAGGCTGAAGCTTACAGGCACGAGCCACCGTGCCCAGCTACTTTAGGATGTTTAAATGTGAAGACAAATATCTCAGAATTGGTGAATTAGTATAAATCCTTGGTGTATTTGTAATCAGTGACTTCTTAGAACTGAGAACTACAGAAAGATAAGCTGCACTGACTGTATCTCTTAATAAGTCAGTATGCATTAGTGTGATCTAACTTTTTCATCATAAAAATGTAGGGTTTTTTGTTTGTTTGTTTGTTTTGAGGCTGGGTCTAACTATTTTTGCCTGTGGAACCATAGGCTCTCGTTGCCTGGGGTACCACAGACTCAAGCAGAGTTCCCAGCCTCAGCTTCCCAGGTAGCTGGGATTACAGGCACGCGCCACCACGCCCAGCTATTTTTTTGGAATTAGGTCTCGCTACGGGCCCCAGGCGGGACTTGAACCGTGATCCCTTGCCTCGGCCACTTCATAGGCTGAAGCATAACGGCACGAGCCACCGTGCCCGGCCTTAAAAATGTAGGTTTTGACATCTTCATGCCATGACTCTTTAATAACTAGGGGAGCCTGGAATTAAAGTAGCTACAGACCAGAGAGCACTCCAGTCTTTGTCCAGAGATCACTCCAGTCTTTTTCCAGTTTCTCATGATGCTCATCATGCAGTGTAGTGGCGGTGGCTTACTGCTGTAGTGCTTGCCTGTTAGCTCTAAGTTTGGGTAAAGGGACTATTTGTAAAAACCGTGTACTGTGTACTGTAATCTAGTGTAGACAATTGAAGTGAAGGGAAGAGTTCACAAAATAATTCTTGGGACACTGCATAGGATTCATTTTGATAGGAATAATTTTTTTCCATCATAAAAATAAGTAATGCTACTCTTTGTACTCTTTGTACTTTTCAAAGAACTGGTATAAGGAAAACAACCAGGGGTCTAGACACTTAAAAAATCTGACTGTTAATTGTTACTGTGATTTTGTATGTCATTGTTTGTCTCTTGAGGTTCTTAGGGTGCTAGTTCTATTTTTTTTTTTTTTTTTTTTTTTTGAGACTAGGTTTCGCTATGTTGTCCGGGGTACCGTGGACTCAAGCGATCCCCAGCCTCAGCCTCACAGGTAGCTGGGATTACAGGCGCCTGCCACAGCACCCAGCTGATTTTTCAAGACCAGGTCTCAGTAGTCTTGAACCTGCGAACTCAAGCCATCCCAAACCTCTTAACTTCCCAGTGCTTGGACAGTAGGCGCGCGCCACCATGCCCGGCTTGGCTTGCTGGTTTCTATTCTTGCTCTGAATGAGTGAGCCTGTTGTAGTTGAAGAAAAATATCTCAAATCTCTTAAGTGTAAATAACATGGATATCTTTAATCTTTTTGTAGGTCATCATTGAACCTGAAACATTTAAAGTGGATCTAAAACTGTTTCAGCAATGCAGACAATTAAGTGTGTTGTTGTGGGTGATGGTGCCGTTGGTAAAACATGTCTCCTGATATCCTACACAACAAACAAATTTCCATCTGAGTATGTACCTACTGTAAGTATAAAGGCTTCCATTTGTGAGTGAACTGTGTTGTAATTTGATATCCTTTGGAAAACTTTCTCTGTGTAATGAAATTTTTCTGTTGTCTTTGTTTCCTGTTTTCAAAGATCTTGACTTATCATGGGTAAATTCTATAAACTTTAAAATTAAATAGCTGAAATCTCAGTGGAAAGTCAGAAGGGGTGGCACAAGGGTTTGCAAGAAGTGCTGGGAGACAAAAGCCCACTAGACAGGATTCCAAGGCTTGATGGTTTCAGTTTGGAGGCATGTGCCCTACATTTGGGATGAGGTGACTTTTCTTTCATATCTTGTCCAATGATTAATCAATGCTCAGAGGTCTTCTGGGATGTTTGTTGGGGTCTTGTAACTTCAGGTAGAGTAGCATGTCTGTATATTCTCCTTAGGGAATAGAAGAGAATCTCTGTGGAACTGTTGTCTTAGCAATAATGGACACCCTCGATGACCCCCACCTTCCACCCCTGCTCAGACTGGCTTTTAGGATAGAGAAGACCTGTTTTATTGTGAGAACACCAATGGAGGTCTTTGGAGGTCCTCTCCACAAATGTGTTTTATCAGCTCCTTTGGAGAATAGAGGGAAAATAGAAGTAACAAAGATGAGGAAGTGAGAGAAACAGAGAACATTTGTGAAAGAATGTGTTTGGGGAATCCAGTGTTTGTCCCAGGTTAGTTCACCAGCCCAGTAGTATAATTATGTTAAACATAGGTGTCTGTTTAGTGCTAAGCAGGGAGTTAGAGTGGGTCTTGGTGTGGCAGTAAGCATTCCTTTTAAGTGTGCTATTTTAGGGGTCATGAAACAAGCGCACAGATAATTTTTAGGAGTAAAAAAGAACATGTGAGTATTTCAGGTTAATTATTATACGTGAATATTATTAAGAGGGTGGATACAAGCTGGGCACAGTGGCTCGTGCCTGTAAGCTTCAGCCTATGAAGTGGCTGGGGCTAGGATCATGGTTTGAGTCCCGCTCGGGGCAACACAGTAAGACTTAGTCCCAGAAAATAGCTGGGTGTAGTGGCGCACGCCTGTAATCCCAGCTACCTGGGAAGCTGAGGCTGGGGATTGCTTGAGTCTGTGGTACCCTGGGCAATGTGAGCCTGTGGTTTCATGGGCAAAAATAGTGAGATCTGGTCTCAAAAAAAAAAAAGGGTGGATACAGGTTCAAGGTTTGGGGAATGCATTTGTATTGGAATTGACAGTCTATAATGTCCTGAGGCAGATAAAGTAAAATAGGCCAAGACTAGAGGAAGAAAATTAGATTTCTTAGAGGGGGAGATTTTGAAGTTATTATTAAATTTAAAATACTGTATATTTGAATTTGTCTATTGGGATATTAAAACTGAAAGAAGTTTCAAGGTTGAAAGGAACTTTCACGATACACATACCTTGTTTTAGAGTGAGGGCAGCCATCAGAATTTTTGTGTTTGAATCTTTATTAAAGTAATTTTCTTGTAAGCATGATTTATGGATCTTGTGTTTTAAGAGAGGCTTGTGAATGTTTTATATGTGTTTGTGGATCTCTGGGACAGACACCTGTCTTAAGAAGACATCCTGTATGACTTGAGAGCTTTATTGCATCCCTTCCATTTCCTTGGTGCCATTAAGAACTGACATTCTTAAACCATAACTCCCTCATGCTGGTGTTTCACTTTGGTTTACTTTTTTTTTTTTTGAGACTAGGTCTCCTTATTTTTCCCCGTTGAACTGCAGGCTCTCGTTGCCTGGGGTACCACAGACTCAAGCAATCCCCAGCCTCAGCTTCCCAGGTAGCTGGGATTACAGGCGTGCGCCACCACGCCCAGCTATTTTTTTGGAACTAGGTCTTGCTACGGGGCCCAGGCGGGACTTGAGCTGTGATTCCTAGACCCAGCCGCTTCATAGGCTGAAGCTTACAGGCACGAGCTACCATGCCCGGCCCACTTTGGTTTACATTTAAACAACATCCCAAGAATCAATTTTACCATCAACCAGCAAATGAAGGTTTAACCACTAGTCAGTTAAGCAGGGCTGGTCTTCTTGAAAGACATTGTTTTTCAGCTGTAAATTGATTAAAAGGAAGCCATGAATAATTGTTGGATTTTCTTTTCCTCTTGATTGACTTTACCTCCCATTTTAACAAATAACTTCGTACAACCAATATTAGTATACACTAAGCTGGTTGAAGGTTTTGCAGTCTACTTACAAGTAAACTAGTCAAGGAAAGTATCTTTATGCATGTGGCTTATATCCAAAAACATGAGTTTTATTCTTGATATCCCAGCAAATCTACTAGCCTTTTTTTGGATACTACCTTGGAGAGGGAACTCTTATTTCTGTCTAATGGGCTTGTTTGCAACAAGACTCTTAATGTCTTGAATCCTGAAAGGGAAATAATTATCATGAATCTCCTTGAGATTCTGATTTTAGGTTAAAAGGAAATGGTGTATGAAGAATTTCTTAGAAATCAGAATGAACATTGAGGTAAATTATAAACTAATGACTGAAAAGTTTCGAACTTGAACCAGGGGTATTTTGTATAGTTGGGGACTTTGCTCCTGTGACATCTCTTTACATTCTGTGTGGTTTTTTGTTTTGTTTTGTTTTGATCCAAGTTAAGAGGGCAGAGCAGGGAACCCAGAGCATATCCCCTGTCACTTTTTCCAAGAACTATTTACCTCATGCAAAGTCTTAGTTGGCAAGAGTGGTTATGAAAGGAGGGTGGTTATCTTAGGATAGGAAGGAAACATTACTTTAAAGAGTTGTAATGTCCATTTTCACCATCCTCTTACATACTAACACTGTTGTATTTTTGTGTTTTTAGGTTTTTGACAACTATGCAGTCACAGTTATGATTGGTGGAGAGCCATATACTCTTGGACTTTTTGATACTGCAGGTAAAAAATTTGATATCTTCTATGTTTTGATCTATAACTGTAAATTTGTTGGCTGTCATTTTTGGGCCATTCTGCTGAAGCAACCGCTGCCCTTTTTTTTTTTTTGGGGGGGGGACTAGGTCTCGCTGTTTTTGCCCGTGGAACCGCAGGCTCTCGTTGCCCAGGGTACCACAGACTCAAGCAATCCCCAGCCTCAGCTTCCCAGGTAGCTGGGATTACAGGCACGCGCCACCACACCCAGCTATATTTTTTTGGAACTAGGTTTTGCTATGGGCCCCAGGCAGAACTCGAACCGTGATCCCTAACCCCTGCCGCTTCATAGGCTGAAGCTTTCAGGCACAAGCAACGGTGCGCGGCACCACTGCCTTTTGTTAACAGTTGGATTGAAGGACTTGATGGACCAAGGAGTGTTCTCAGGCCTGGAATGACAATAAGAGTTTGGACTACCTTGGGTGCATTGGAGATAAAGTAGGGAGTAAGCAGAACACATTAGATAAGCTTATTTTCACTTTCTGCAAGTTGAGGGCTTATTGAGCATAGATGTATGTATAGTGCACAAAAGATAGTCTCTTCTAGGACACAGTTTGACAGTTTGTTTTTCTATCTCATATCTGTTTTTTTTTTTTTAGACTAGGTCTCGCTATTTTTGCCTGGGGGACCAAGGACCACAGGCTTACGTTGCCAGGGGTACCACAGACTCAAGCACTCCCCAGGCTCAGCTTCTCAGGTAGCTGGGATTACAGGTGCGCGCCACCACACCCAGCTATATTTTTGGAACTAGGTCTCACTACAGGCCCCCAGCGGGACTCGAACTGCGATCCCTGGGCCTCGGCCATGGCTTCCTAGGCTGCCGCTTACAGGCATGCACCACCATGCCTGGCCCTCTATGCAAATCTTTTAAAAAATTCAGAAAAAATTTATTTTCTTCCATCACTGATCATGTTGGTTATTATTCCCCTGAGGTGCAGCTCTTCCTTCAGTAATCCACCCACATACCACCATTCCGCTCCCCCTTCCTTCCTTCCCTTGCTCATTTCCTCTCTCACTGCAAGCTCTAGACTGGTGGTTGACCCACAGACCTTATCATTTACCTCTAACCCTGTCCTTTTCCTGGGTGAGGACCAGTGCTTCTGGACCACAGTAGACCAGGCTGCCTGGATCCCCAGGAGCACCTACCTGTGAGTTAGGTAGAAAGGTAGAACACTTGAGGAGCCTCTTTTCTAGGGCAGGTTTGTGGTGTGTTTCTTTGGACTCCTTGATTTTGAAATTCCCTGTGATATAGGAGACTGCTACATTTTCTCCAGACCAGTGTGGTTTCTGGGTTTTGTGTCTTCTCATTCTCACTGATTGTCCCATCCATTCTGATGTCACTTGATGCTACTTCTGAGTCTTAAAATTCTGGGACCCCAACTCCTAGATCTTGTCAGTGAAGAAGTTCCTCATTTGGAACCGACTCCAGTAGGTGGTGGGTCCTGTTCTTCTCATCTCCTTTCATGGTTTCTGGTCTTACTCTGGATCCCAAATCACATCTCATGTTTTCCTCTCCTGGCTGGAAAAGGGAGCCTCACTCATGTTGCACACATCCCTGTACCAAGAGTTTGGTTCCTCAGCCCCCAGAGATACTTTAGATAGAGCCTATATGGTAGATCCCCCCCCACCAGCTGGTCTTAGTCTTATCTCTCCTGGTTCCCACCACGCTCGGTTTGGATCTGTCCCAGGTGATGAATTTGTCCTCCTCCTCACCTGAAGATCTGCAGTGGGAGTATCTGAACTATAGATACCTTACACAGATCTGTTTGAAGTGGGAGTAAACTCACAGGGGGAGCCTCCACTTAATGACAACCCTCTTCCCTCCTGTGGCTTAGGACATGCTGGAGTATATTGGGGCCTTTTTTCCAGGCTGTGTTGGGGTGGTTGTTTTGTATCTCTGGCCTGAGTGCGACTATAGTCAGACCTGACTATATAGAAGTAGAACCTTTGTATGCAAGTCTTTTATGAATGTATTTTTATTTCTCTTTGGTGAGTGGTGTGGAGTGAGTAAGCCTTTAGATTTAGTTGTAAAGTTTATTTATTTTTTACTAAAATAGCTAATTTTAGCCAGGCATGGTGGTGTGCTCCTGTAGTCCAAGCACTGGGAAGCAAGAGGCCAGGAATCACTTGAGTTTGCGGGTTTGAGACTACCCTGGGCAACATAGCAAGACCTGGTCTTGAAAAAGCAGCTGGGCATGGTGGCGCACACCTGTAATCTCAGCTACCTGAGAGGCTGAGGCTGGGGATCGCTTGAATCCGTGGGGTTGGGACTACCTCAGGCAACATAGTGAGACCTAGTCTCAAAAAGCTAATTTTAACAAAAGTGGCAAGTGTTCTTTGGTTTAGTCCACTTAAGTCGACAAGAATTTATTCTTAATCAGTGTCATTTATTAACTTGTGAAATTTCTTCCAGCAGTTTGAATTGAATTTATAAATTTAATTTACAGTAGCCCCTTCTTATCCACAGGCCTATGTACTCAGTGCCTGTAGGGTGCCTGAAACTGCAGATACCGTACACCCAACTCCATATACTTTTTTTTTTCCTGTACTAATCTGTATTAAAATTTAATTTACTGATTAGACATAATAAGACATTAATCATAACTAATAATAAATAGAACAGTTACAGGAATATCATATAATAAAAGTAAGGTTGAATGTGATATTTCTCTTAAACATTTCATTGTACGTAGTGTTTTTGAACAGTGGTTGTCCATGAGTAACAGAAACCTCAGAAATAAAACTGCAGATAGGTCTATTTTAAGTAATTTGGTTGCTTGACCTGACAAGTGACACACTCCTAAAGTTTTTTATCTGCATAGTATAGTAATGATCCTGATAACCTGTGCTTTACTGTATTTTAGGTCATCTTAAATAGTAGTATTTATAACTTCTTAGAAAACTTTCAATATATTTTTCAACCAAAAAAAGCTCAGAGTATAAGAACAATTGCATTGTTCAGTTGCACATTTTAAATTGGAAAACTAATCTACCGTATTCTTTAATATGGTAGATTATTTTTAATGTCATAATTAGTGTACAATAAGAATTATTATGAAATATAGCTGAATATTAAAAATACTAGTATTTGATTTACTTCATCTCTACTTTAGCTTCTGAATCTTTCTGGGTGGTTAAAAGACATTCACTAAGGAAATGATTTTGGTATCCCAGGCAAGTTGGGTTTCTGTCTCAAATGAATGAGGCCCATATAAACCAGAGGCCTTTTTGGACAGACTTTGAACATGTGGGGCTATAGGCATCTGGAATGAATTGCCTCATTTTGACACACTTAAGAGAATATTCCGTATCTTTCTGCAGTGACCTTAAGCTCAGTGTTACTTTCCCTGCGTCAGGGCATACTTTATTTCAGTTTTCTTTTTGCTTAAAGCTTTCATTTCCCTGAGACTGAGTTCTCAAACTGTTAGTTGCATTTAATATGTTGACAGTGTAGGCTGGGCATGGTGGTACATACTTGTGCCACCGCAACAGCCTAGGAAGCTGCGGCTGGGGCCAGAGATAGTGGTTCAAGTCCCACTGGGACTTGACATAGCAAGACCTAGTCCCAAAAAATAAGTGGGCGTGGTGGCACGCTCCTGTAATCCCAGCTACCTGGAAAGCTGAGGCTGGGGATTGCTTGAGTCTGTGGTACCCCAGGTTCCATGGGCAAAGATAGCGAGACCTAGTCTCAAAAAAAAGAAAAAAGTGTTGTTTTGTTCTCAATTCTTTTGTATAGTTATTCCTGACTCACCTCTGACTGTAGAGGTGAGATATATTTAAATACTTACAGCTATCTTTAAATATTTTGATTTAAGACCGGGCATGGTGGTGCATGCCTGTAGGTGGCAGCTGAGGAAGCCATGGCCGGGGCCAGGGATCGTGGTTTGAGTCCTGCTGGGGGCACATAGCGAGACCTAGAGTCCAAAAACATAGTTGGGCGTGGTAGCGCGTGCCTGTAATCCCAGCTACCTGGGAAGCTGAGGCTGGGGATTGCTTGAGTTTGTGGTACCCTGGGTAACGTAAGCCTGCGGTTCCACAGGCAAAAATAGAGAGACCTAGTCTCAAAAAAAAAATTTTTTTTAAAATTTTATTTAAGACCAGACCCTGTCCCTTGACTTTCACTTCTGTCTCTTTGATCCACAGCACTAAATTCTTGCTTATAAATTTGTCAGGTTAATTTTTTTCTCCTGCATATGTTTATCCATGGGTAACAGAAATATACTATTGGGTATGTAATATTATATTTGGCTTTTTTTCAGTTAGCATCTTTATCAGAGACCGTTTCCCATGTTGTGTAATCATCATCCCACCACCAGTTCCTTTTGATATAAAGAATTTAGATTTTTTTATTATAGATCACGTTTCACTTATTTTATGATTTAATGAAGTTAATTTTCAAAATGCACAGTTGGCAGGACCTATTCATACATCTTCGCCAGCAGTGGGAGCATCTCCACCTCTGGTGTTTCTGGTGTAATTATTGTGCATTGTCTTGATTTTTTTTTTTTTTTTTTTTTTTTTTTTTTTTTTTTTTTTTTTTTTTTGAGAGTAGGTCTCTCTATTTTTGCCCGTGGAACCGCAGGCTCTCATTGCCCGGGGTACCACAGACTCAAGCCATCCCCAGCCTCAGCTTCCCAGGTAGCTGGGATGACAGGCGCACGCCACCACGCCCAGCTATTTTTTTGGAACTAGGTCTCGCTACGGGCCCCAGGCGGGACTCGAACCGCGATCCCTAGCCCCGGCCGCTTCATAGGCTGAAGCTTACAAGCACGAGCCACCGTGCCCGGCCTGTGTATTGTCTTGAAACCATTTTGCCAAAATCTTTACTAAGGAGCTACTGCAGGGCTGCCCTGCTGAAGGAACCACCAGTATTTATCCTCTCAGACACATCTGCTGGGTACTTCCTTAGAGTTTGTTTTATGTGACCTTGTCAGACAAGACTGGGTTAAGGAGCTGGTCCCAAATTTTGCCTTTGCACCACTTCTTTTTGGGCTTGCCTCCAGATTTCTTTACCGGGTCTTCATCTTTCTTGACCCACTTGTCTGGCATTCTATCTAATTCTTGGGCAGCATTGCGGAGCTGGGAGAGCAGCAGCTATCATGGGAACCTTGCTAAGATGTTGAATGTAAAAGGCTTTGCTTATTGCAGGAAAAAACAAAGTATAAAGAAGAAAAAGAATAGCCCCTCTTTCCAGGGACATGGCATCTTAGCGTGAGCTTTTCCTGTATGTTTAGTCTATTTGTGCATAAATGAAAATAGGGTGTTTTCCTCTCTGTATCTTTTGTTTTCTCAAAAATATTTGATATATTTCATAGTTGTGTTTGTATGTCATAGTCTTCATGGTTACACAGTGTCTGTTGTGTGGCAGATCACACCACAATTCAGCTTTGTTTTTTAAACATTTGGGATGCATTTGCAGTTTGCTTTTATATTTTTGTTTTAAGTTCAAACTTACAGAAAAGTTGCTAGTACAAAAAGATGCCTTAGCAGATTCACCATTTCTTACCACTCACTTGTGACAGTGTCTTTCTCTCTGCATGTTTTGCATTTTTTTTTTTTTTTTAGACTAGGTCTCGCTATTTTTGCCCGTGGAACCGCAGGCTCAGACTCAAGCAATCCCCAGCCTCAGCTTCCCAGGTAGCTGGGATTACAGGCGCGCACCACCTCTCCCAGCTATTTTTTTGGAACTAGGTCTCGCTCCGGGCCCCAGGCGGGACTCTAACCGCAATCCCTAGCCCCGGCCGCTTTGTGGCTGAAGCTTACAGGCACGAGCCACTGTGCCCAGCTCTGCATGTTGTTTTAATTATTAACCCATTTGAGAATATGTGTGTACATCATGCCCTTTTGCTTCGTAATGAATGCTTCTGTGTTAGGAGTCATGTGTGGAATGAAGAAGAAATTGAGATGGAAGAGATGGATAGCGATCAGTGACGCTAGCCCACAGAACGAGGATCCTGGGAAGCATGTCCAGGTCCGACTTTAATGAAGTCGAGATGCCACTTATAAACCCCAGCCAGGAAATGTTACAATGATGTAACGAGGCAGGCAGTAGCAAAGTATACATGACATGTAGTAGGCAGGATGCGGGGATGCGGTAATCGGTAATCGGAGAATTTACTTTTGGGGGCAGCAGTCATTACTAATAGGTCATATGTCTCTTGGGACATTCCAAAGAGGTTAGGAAACTGGGTTACAGGTGAGAGGTGTGCTATCACCCACCCTCTAGTGTGCTAGAGGGGGCTAGAGAGATAGGAGTTGCTCCTCTTATCTGAAGCTCCATCTCTCTACCTGCTTCCACATTCCACACTTCTGTGTGTAAGAGCAAAGGCTGTTCTATAATACAGGAAGTGTAAATACATATACAAAGCAGTTTATAGTCAGCTTTCTGATCTTTGTCAGCCATCTTAATACTGTCTCTTGTAGCAGGTTTTTTCCTGGCACAGGGTCTGAGTCAGGACCACACATTGCATGGAGTCTCCATTTAACACCCTTTTACAGAACTTCAGCCTTTCATGCTTTTGACATTTTAAAAGAGGAAACAGAGCAGATG
>PVHY01008460.1:0-32923 GCA_004024945.1 Uropsilus gracilis | reverse complement strand
TTGGTAAAAGTAATTTTGATCATTTAGTTAAAAGTGCTCACTAGTTTTTCTACCTTATGGTTAGAATTTTTCCTTTTATAATTGGTTTGTGAGGCGATAACTTTTAAAATGGTGTTAATGCTCTGTTTTCATCTGATAGCCTTTTCTGTCGATTTAATCATTTGGTTATTCTTTTTTATTGTCTACTTGTGACATATGGTTTATTTAAGTGCAGTAATAGTAACATCTTTGTCATGCTTTGTTAGCTTATCTAAGTTCTTGTATTCTCAGTGCTGGCAAAAAATTGTCATAGGCATTCAAAGTATTTAACTTTCTTTTTTACTCTTTAAAGTTTTGTTTTATTGTGATGAAATACATGTAACATAAAACTTACCATTTTAACCGTTTTTAAGCATACAGTTCCGTGACATTAACTATCTTTTTAATGTATAGAATTACTGTAGTTCAGATTTAAAGTGGACTGTTAAATCCTTCCCCTGTAACTCCTTTTCTTTCAGTTTTGGAAATATGTGGGTATTTTAGAAAACTTTATCTGAAAATAATTACATGTTTATAGTTATAATGGTGCCAGGTGTGCCCCCATGTTAACCAAATTGGTGAATTGTTAGCATTTTGCTCTATTTGCTTTTATTATACTCCTTGGATATATATATGCACAATACTCCTTTCTTTTTACCCCCAAACATTTGAGAGCAAGTTGGGCATGCCTCATGGTGTCTAGCCTCAGATAAGTTTATATTTCCTATAATCAATGTTGTTCTCAGCATCAGACACTGATGCTGAGACACACATGAACTGAACATGTGGCTGGCTTTGGTAACCAGATGGCATTCAGTTATATCAGTTGGATTTCCCCAAGACCTTTGTTTCCTTAGATGGCTTCACTATGGTTGTTTCTTAACTAGATCTGAGTAGAATTGTTTTTTAATCACTCTACATAATTATTTTTTATTTTTATTATATAATTATTGGGTTGCTAATGGATACAAGGATTGAAAACTACAAACTTGTAATAAAGAAAGAGCATAACATTGTTCTAAGGGCTTACCAGAGTACATAGAATTAGATGAGTAAAATTATTACTCAAAAATTGTATTGCAAATTAAGCTGTTGCATTGTAATATATAACATACATTTTATTTTTAGTGTGCTGTTAAGCTGCATGCATACTTAATCTGTGCACACTGATTTATGGTTTTGATGCTGAGCAAATCAGTTTCTGATTTCTCTAATTTTTTCTTCCTAGGGCAAGAGGATTATGATAGATTACGACCGCTGAGTTATCCACAAACAGATGTATTTCTAGTCTGTTTTTCAGTGGTCTCTCCGTCCTCATTTGAAAATGTGAAAGAAAAGGTAAGTTTGTGAGGTGCTCTTGTTCAGAAGAAGATTGTCAGAGAATTTCTTTTGAGTTGTGAATAACTTTAGATTTGTGAATTAACAAAGACATGTTTTTAAAAATAACTTTTCTCTAGTGGGTGCCTGAGATAACTCACCACTGTCCAAAGACTCCTTTCTTGCTTGTTGGGACCCAAATTGATCTCAGAGATGACCCCTCTACTATTGAGAAACTTGCCAAGAACAAACAGAAGCCCATCACTCCAGAGACTGCTGAAAAGCTGGCCCGTGACCTGAAGGCGGTCAAGTATGTGGAGTGTTCTGCGCTCACACAGGTGAGGACTACGTGAAACCTAGGCTTGCTTACAGCTCAGTTGTTTTTTTAGAACATCAGGATTTAGGGGTGATTTCTAACAGTGGCCCACAGTACTCAAGAAAGCTGCCCAGAAAAACTCTGATACGCTTCACAGTGTGTATTCTTTTGTTAGAGGTCTCTGTCTGGAGAAAACATTAAGTCCCTAAGTAAAACTCTTGTTGGTGAGCTCCTGTAGTGGTAAAGACTTACAGGAAACTTCTGGATTAGCACAGATTTACAGGGGTATGTGTAAATGAGTTATTTCCCTCAGACAGCTAAATTTTCATTTCAAAAGATACCGTATTTTACTTATATATATAAATATACCTGATGTTGCTATATCGCTTTTTCTATGTTTTGGGAAGCAATACTTCCTAATGTGGTCCCTTTTCTTTCAGTCTCTTCCTGACTATTTTAGTTGGAATTGTTTATTGATTGATGGAAAATAGTAGATTTCTGAGGACAGGGAACAGTGTTAGAGTATTTAGAGTGAGAATTGTCTCTGATCTGTGTGGTTTCATCTTCTCCACCTTCATGATATTGCCGACTGATTATCACTGAGTGTTGCTCTGGGGTAAAGGAAAGAATTATGGAAATGATTAGTGCAGATAGCCGTATAATATTCAGTTGGCACTGTTGCTTTGAAGTTTGAACAATAATAAACATGCCTAATTAAAATAGGTCAGGGCTGAAGGTTGGAGATTTATTGTAATTATATTAAAGCCACTTACATTGTGCTGACTTTTTCAGGTAATTGTTCTTTTTCGGTTGTTCTTAAAAACCTATTGGATTCTTGATTATACCAGGGTAAAAGGTATATATAGCTGCATAATAGGGTTTAGTGCATCTTTAATAATCTCTGTTTTAGTGCTAGACTGAATATTTAAAGAAATTTTTATGCTTAAATATTCCACGGACTGTTTTCCTATATATTTTCCCAAACCTACCTAATAACCTGGTAGTTCAGTTCTTTTGTAAATATAGATATTTAAAAGTTCAGAAGATTTTTTTTTTTTTTTTTTTTTGAGACTAACTAAATCTTGCCATTTTTGCCGGTGGAGCTGCAGGCTCACATTGCCCAAGGTACCATAGACTCAAGCAATCCCCAGCCTCAGCTTCCCAGGTAGTTGAGATTATAGGCGCACGCCACCACACCCAGCTATATTTTTTTGAAACTAGGTCTCACTACGTGCCCCGGGTGGGACTCAAACTGCTATCCCTGGCCCCGGCCGCGGATTCCTACGCTGCCGCTTACAGGCATGCGCCACCATGCCCAGCCAGTTCAGAAGATTTATATCTTTTTGCACACAGCACTGACTGAGATTTTTAAAAAATAACCAATACTTTTATGTATTGTAATCATCTTTAGAATAATGTCATGTAAGTATGTCTGTATTGGAAAAGGATGTGTGTGAAACGTGTGTCAGATTATAGCTGATCATATATGCATCTCTTACACATCCCTGACTTCTCAATATGTGTTGCTTTTGGGAGAGATGGTGGCACGATGGCTATGTGGACCCAATTTAGGTCACTGGTGTTACTTTACATAATTGGGTGCTACCATATAAAATTTTTTATAGTACTTGCAGGTTTAGATAGCAAGTCAATTTGCAGCCAATAAGAAATTGGAAAAAGTCTTCACAGCTTCATTTTCCTTACTGCATTTGAAGTTTGGAGAGGTCAGAAGAGAATATGGGAAATGGGGTCTCTGGTTGCCTTTGGAAGCTAGAGCTGTGAAGACTTGAGATTCTGTTTGTTGGTTCCTCTTAAATTCAGCTATTTAATATAATCACATGGTGTAGGTCAAGCAGAGATTACTTTTGTGTTATAGGGATTAGTTGATCTTTGTTAATAAGGAAGAAAGGGTTTATTCTTTTTTTTTTTTTTTTTGCCCGCTTTGCCCAGGGTACCACAGGCTCAACAATCCCCAGCCTCAGCTTCCTGGGTAGCTGGGATTACAGGCGCATGCCACCACGCCCAGCTCTTTTTTGGGACTAGGTCTCGCTACGGGCCCCAGGCGGGACTCAAACCGAGAGCCCTAGCCCTGGCTGCTTCATAGGCTGAAGTTTACAGGCATGAGCCACCGTGCTCGGCCTGAAAGCATTTATTCTTATGAAGGGATGCCCTAGTTTTTTTACAGTTTTCCTTCTCTTTACTTTCATTTTTTATGAAATAACATCTTTCAGTTTTTCTCCTGCTTTTGCAGAGTAGCTGACAACCAGTTCTTAGATATGTAGAAAGAATTTCAGAGAACTTAAACTTTTGTTTAGTGATTCTGTTTCATAAATGACAAAGGCCTTTTTAAGTACTTACTACTATTTCCCATTTATTGTGTACTACATGATAGAATGAGTGGATGAGAAAACTTTGGGATGCCGTGGTATGGGGTGGTACACTTGGGGTGGTCTGGGGTTGGCATTTGTTACTGGAGCTGTATTTGGGGACTTTTGGGAAAATTTTTTCTTGGGGTCAAAATGACCTAAAGAATATGTTAAACTTTTTTGGGTAGTCAACTCATGGCTTCAGATTTAGATGCAATTTAGGTGGTCTAGAACTGGGTTCAACGTACCGGTACCTACTACACACTGTCACATTGGCATTCTGGCTGAGGTGTAAGTGTATTTCTGCATCTTAATGCCTATAGATCTGAGAATATTCTTTGTTTTCCCTCCATGCTTTATGCTCAGTTACCCATGCGTACATCTTAAAGCATTGAACTGCTTGCACAAACCCATCTAGGACCCCATTCTATGTTTTCTGATGACTTGGGTGGTGGTTACTTGCTTTAATAACAATACTGAATAACTGAAGTGTATGCTGTTTCTAGAGTCTGGTCTGTAAACTTCTCCCAGTTGGTACTGTTGAACAGTTAACACACTTTAACTGAATCTTTCATTCTGGGAAACTGGTTTATTCTGGAAACTTGATTAACCCATCTAGATGTCATTGAATCTAGAAACACGTAGCATGCGTGTAGTCTGCTATTTGTGTCCTTCAGTTATTCAGGGGCTGAATTCACAGAAGCCTGAAATCAGAATAGATTTAGTTCCAAATTTTGTACCATTTCTCATCAGTAGAAATACTAGATAATTCTACAGTGCTTCATTATCTAAAAGCACATCGTGTCTTGATTTTTACATACCCACTTTTCTCTCCTGGCATTATTTTCATTAAAATACTGTAACATTAGATATTGCTTTCTTGCTCAATTAACTTTTTTTGAGGTAAAACATTTCTTTTCCGTTACCTCCTCTCTAAATGTTTAATGGTTTCAAGATCTAGTTTTCTTGGCAGTTATTTTTCTCCAGGCACATTACTTCTGTGAATTCAGCCCATATAATCCAGACTGCTAATGTATCTGCTAGTCTTTCTAATCCTCTAACCTGGCTGCTATTCTCTCTCCTCCCCTCTGTCTTGTAGAGAGGTCTGAAGAATGTGTTTGATGAGGCTATCCTAGCTGCCCTCGAGCCTCCGGAAACTCAACCCAAAAGGAAGTGCTGTATATTCTAAACTGTTTTCTCCTTCCCCTCTTTGCTGCTGCTTTCTGTCCCACTACTGTAGAAAGATCCTTTAAAAACAAAGGAATAAAACCATCCTGTTTGAAAGCCTCTGCGTCTTTTTACTCACCACCTTAGAGCAACTTCTGTATTAGTTTTTGATCAAGAATGTAATATCTTATAGAATATTTTTTGTGATCAGTAGTCAAGTTGGACTTGTTTAACTTTCTGCTGCTTGAGTTGCCTGATGCTCAGAGCTTTTTAGTTTGGGTTACTATTGCAAAAGGGAAGTTGGTGTCTGGCATTAAGAATGTCCTCTGGGAGAAAATAAGAAGATTTAAAAGACTTCTAGATCTTAGTTCTAGATGGAGAAAATGCAAACATCATTTTACTCTTATGATCAATTGTTAATTGTAATTGCATGACAAACTTTATGGAAAAAGGTGACCTGCTAGTAGAGTGTAACGGGGAAGGGAGGATTCTTTTCTGGTTTTCCTTTGTGCAGTGGAACTTTGTGTTGCTATTGCTTTGGCTGTCTGTGTTATAGTGGAGTATTTGTCAGCTTGGGGTGGGAAAGATATTGATGTATCTGCTACTGCTTTAATGAGATCATTTTGTTACATTATCTTTTAAGAATAGCATCCATTTTAACAGTTGACTTAAGGTTTGTTAATGTTGAGATGTAAAGCTGCCATCTTTATATTTTCCTGCTTCTGATTTTATTGTGTGAGGGAAACATACAATGTGGTTACCTTCAAATTTTGAAATTAAAAATATACAATTGTTTGTATAAATGCCTGGTGAAGCGTTATTCCTGTCGCACGGACTGGCTCTAGTTTTTCATATTTATCAGGTACATTTTTGCTTCCTTGAATTCCCTTGGTTCTGTCTCGTTGGTGGGATGAAGGGAGTTCAGTGAATAGCCTTGATGCAGCCACTGTAGTCACTCTCTCCATCTCTGCCTGCACCTTCCATATACTAAGGAGACTACTGCCCAGGCACCGTCCTGGTGGGTAGCCAGCTGTTTCATTGGAATGCAGGGCCGTGTCACTTGTTTCTCTAAAATCTTTCAGCAGTGCATCGCAAACTCACATTGAATGAGCAGATTACATTGTTGTGCTTGTTTGCTTCTTGTGACGTACATTGGTCTGCAAAAAGCTTTCTCAAAGGACCACTGTCACTTAGGAATCTGCGCCTCTGCTCCTGAGTTGCTGGATCCTTCCAGTGCCCTGCCTGGATAAAACTTGGTGAAGATCATTGTGTTGAGATTCAGGGTGGTTTTAATGTTTGTTTTTGTTTGTTTTTCTTTTTTCTTTTTCTTCTTTTTTTTTGTTCAACTCTGGCGGGGGGTGGGGTGGATTTGAGTGCTTTAAATTTGGTCTTCAACTTTATTATACTGAAAATCAGACTGCCCATTTTTTTTCTTTCTACCCCTTTTCAGAAAGGACTAAAGAATGTGTTTGATGAAGCAATATTGGCTGCCCTGGAGCCCCCAGAACCGAAGAAGAGCCGCAGGTGTGTGCTGCTATGAACGTCTCTCCAGAGCCCATTCTGCACAACTGGTGTCGGCATTATACTAAAAGCAATGTTTAAATCAAACTAAAGATTAAAAATTAAGATTCGTTTTTGCAATAATGACAAATGCCCTTCCCCTACCCACACGCACTCGTGGGAGACATGGCCTGGAGGTATGGCTCCCACCCCCTTCTCAGTACTAGTTAATTTTGAGTAATCGTGTATTGTCAGAAAAGTGATCAATACTAGTTTTTGTTTTGTCTTTAAAAAAATTATTTTTTTGTTTGGTTTAAAAGCAAGGCCTGCTTGTGATGACTTGTAACAGACTAATTCGGATTGTTGAAGCTGCTCCCGGGTTCCACTCGCGAGAGTAATCTTGGGATATCTAGGTTTTATTCCCTTTTTTGGGGGGTGGGGTGGGAGTGTGTGTGGGTTTGTTTTTATTTAGTCATTTTTATTTTACTTCCTTAACTATTGGATAGCCCTTCAGGGGAGGAGGATGGAATCTACCTTCCATTTCGAGGTTGTTTAGAAAACATGTTCCCCACCTGGTGCTCTTAGGAAGGAGTTCAGTAAATGCCTCATTTAGTGACCAACTCCTTTTTGAAAGTTGCCTTTTCTCTCCACCCTTGAGTAGGTCCAGTATTTGATGAGACTCATGAAAGTGGATGGACCTGTCTTGCCCCTCCTCTTCTCTAGGATGCACTATGCATGTCACTGTGACTGTCAAGGAAATTTGTTTGCCCTTTGAATTTTATTTTTTGAAGTTAATTTCTAACTTCTTTTACTGATACATGAAAAGTATTGCACATTTTAAAATATACCAAAAGGATTGAGTAAATAATCACCCCCCCACCCCCAGGCAGTCATTGTCTTAAATGCTTAGCATAAAAATACTGCTGAGCCATGTGCGTGCTGTTCCTAGAGCGCAGCTGGAGACCAGTCCATGGAGGAAACCTGAGGGGTGGTGCTGGAAGACAGGTGTTTGTGGACTGATTCACATCCTCACTGCAGCGATGAGGATGGAGACTGCTTCATTAAGAAGCTGGGGATGGGGTGGGGGTGGGGAGAACACTTAACAACGTGGGGACCAGTCAGGGGAATCCCCTCTTTCTGTTTTGTGTGCGAGGCACCCTAGAGCAGTCAGGTGTAGGGCGCTCTAGTGTAATGAAACCATGGGAGAGTCTTAATGAGAGACTCCTAATAAGTGTTAATAGGGGATTTGTCAGCTTATTTTGGTTGCAGTTTTCCAATTTTTAAAAAATGTCTAGGTTATCTTTTTTCCCCTTCCCCAAATCCCAAGTCTGTAGATTCATTAGTATTGAATCGATGCTTTCTCATTGTCTTGTTTCTTTGTATATGCATTCTTTTCAGATGTATTAAACATACAAAAAATCCTTCACAAGCCCGCCTGAGGGTTGTTATTTTCATTCGCCTCTTACGGTTTAGATATTTAGGAGTGGGAACTTACTCATACTAACAATTTCTAAGAAATGTTGGGATAAGTTCTTTATGCAATTTATTTTCTTGCAGTCATAGGTGAGATCATGGTTTTTCTTCCATTCAAGTTTGTGCCTTCTCTAAGTTTGGTGGATAACCTAGAAATTTCTTCCTTTAAATACCAAGTAGATTTCTAATAGTTCTCAGTGAGGAAATATTCAGGAAGCTCACTGCCATGTTGTTGGGAGAAAGTGTCAGCACACCTCTAACCCACAGAATACAGACTAGTTGAGAAGCATCTGTTTTCCATATCAGTGGCTTTCTTTTTTTCTGAGACTAGGTTTCTTTTTTTCTGAGGCTCACGTTGCCTGGGGTACCACAGACTCAAGCAATCCCCAGTCTCAGCTTCCCAGGTAGCTGGGATTACAGGCACGCGCCACCACGCCCAGCTATTTTTTTGGGACTAGGTCTCGCTCTGTGCCCCTAGTGGGACTCGAACTGTGATCCCCAACCCCAGCCACAGTTTCCTAGGCTTCCGCTTACAGGCATGTGCCACCATGCCCGGCCCTCATATCAGTGGTTTTCAACTGGGTAGCTTTTTTTTTTTTTTTTTTGAGACTAGGTCTCGCTATTTTTGCCCGTGGAACCGCAGGCTCTCGTTGCCCGGGGTACCACAGACTCAAGCAATCCCCAGCCTCAGCTTCCCAGGTAGCTGGGATTATAGGCGCGTGCCACCACGCCCAGCTATTTTTTGGAACTAGGTCTCCTTACGGGCCCCAGGCGGGACTCGAACCGCGATCCCTAGCCCCGGCTGCTTCATAGGCTGAAGCTTACAAGCACGAGCCACCGTGCCCGGCCTCAACTGGGTAGCTTATTAACTGGAGTACAGTGTTGAGTACTGGGTTATTTTAAGAGCTTTTCAGGTATTGTCAAATGCTTCCAGTTTTGAGAACCACTGGTCCTATTTGGTTGGATCCAAATATGGGACACGTTGTTTTTTAGGTAGCAAGATGGTTCATTTAACTGTAAGGGCCTGTGTAACTGGTCCTTAGAAACTGGAACTGTTAATCCAGATAAGGTTAAATCAGTATAGCGTTTGAGTCATTGTAGCCAGTATGTCTAGAGAAGGATACTTGATTGGTACTGCGAGACACTGAGGAGCAGGGGTTGTGTCTCCCTAGTTTTTAGTGGCACAGAGCTTCATCCTGATTGTTGCTGTATCCCTGACCTAGAGCAGCACTTCTCACATGAGAAGTGACTTTAAAAATCATCTAGGTTGCATGGTGGTTGAATTATCCACACATCAGTGCAAGGGTGACAGGCATTGATCAAAGCTAACAATTTCTAATTAAATATTTTGAAGTTGACTTCCAGATATCAGAAGAATGTGGGTGGCGAATGAAGCTAACAGTCTACTTAAACACTGTTTTCTGTTTGGTTTATCAAGCTTGTTTGTTTTCTTGGCTTAGTGAGTGATACTGCCCAGGGAGTATGGGATAAGAGGCTAGGAAAGGTCTACTTAAAACAGTCCTTAGAATACTTAGTTTATGGCTATATTTAGGCCAGTATAACACTATATCACTGATTTTCCAAAACACCATTTTTTAACTGAAGCTCTTAGAAGAAATAGGTTCTAAATTTGTTAAAGTTGCATTCCTGAGAGCTGAATTATATGCTAGTAAAGGGGAACGTATTCTAAGGGGAAGAGAGGATTATGGTATGAAAGAACAAATTGCAGCATTTCCTTTATTCTAAGGTATATTTTTCTTCACTTTTTGAAGAAAATATTTTTTGGAGGCGAGGACTCCATGCTTCTACTCAATTGAGAGAAACAGTTATATAAAGGTGTCGTGTTCTCCCCCCCACCCCCATCCTGCCATGAGTTCATAGGGAAGGTTCCAGTGTTGGACTCCTTCCCACCAGTTCTCACTAACCTTAAATCTCTTGACAAGAATCTTATCGTGGTGTGTCTACTGCAGTGCCAGCTGCATGCTGGGTAACATAGACGCTTCCAGTTTTGCCAAGGTAACGTGTGGAGCATCCTTTGTGAACGGTGCCCATCCCCTTCACCTTTCTTGCAGCTTCCTGTGTATGTGGCCACGGGAACAACTTTATGGTTTTGAAAGGCCCGGAGAGGAGGTCCCTCCCCTCTTTTCCTTCGTATTAGTCATTTTGGTGATTTTACTGGAAGGTGGTAGTGCCAGCTGATAGGAAAAGGCTTACCTCACATTTTCATGTTATAATCAGATTATGTCTTAGATGGCTGTGCATTTAATGTACTAGTACTATGTTGTTTTTTAGAGTTGTTAGTCTTATAATTTATCTTCATAGAATGGATAAAATAATATTTCTTAATCTTTGTAGCATCTTTACTATGTTTTTTCTCCTCCCAGCTTGATGTTTTCAGTGATTATTTGATTTGGGTGCTGAGTGTTAAGAAGCTTCTGGAGTGCAAGGACCTGCTTCTTGAGAAGGATTGGAACTTAGTTCCCACTGGCTACAGTTAGCACACTGATCCCCAGTATGAGGCTGGAAATTTGGTTTTTTAATTGTGTGGGGCAGGGACAGCCTTTCTCTCACCAGGAGGTAGCAACTTCATTATCTTTCAGGAAAGGTTTATGTGAAGGAAGTAGCACATCTAATTTAGCTCTCTTGATTTTCTTTAAGCCTTTCACTGAGCCTTTTCCAACTGAATGGCTGGTGATTTAGCTACATAGAATAACAGAAGACCTCACCATATTACTGTCTTCCCAGGACTTCCCAGGACATAAATACTTACTCTTTGGAATTTTTTCCACATGCCCTTACTTTGAAATCTCATTTTATTGTAGCTACAATAATGGTGCATTACAAACCACCTTAACACTCAGTGACTTACTGTTGTATAAACATTTGTATTTTTCACTCATGGGTACTGTTGGGCTTTCAGTTCTGGTTGACTCCATAGTTTTCATTCTTGACCTTCGCTCTGGAGAACATGGCTGCCTGAGAGTGATCTTTTCATGGTGAGCCTGGTCAGCCAAAAGGGATACTAGGCATTTAAAATTCCTTTGGTTCAGTTGTGTGGAGGATTCTATGTAACCAACCCCCAAGTCTGTGCTACTTCATATTCATTAATGAAATCGATTTTTAAAATCACCTAGTAAGACTGATACAGCATACAATAAAATTAATATGGGTTCCTGATGCCTGGTTAGACTTTTCTATAAATTTTGGACAGTTGGTCTCTTGGATAACTATGTGGTCTCATCATACTTAGAGTGGTTCTCAGAAATAAAGGCCTTGTCTTGGTGCATGTCAGTGACACACATTTGTCAGCACTTTTTCCATACTGGCTGTGGAGAAACCAGAGAATGACAGTTGCAATTCAGTGTGCCCTTTGGCAGATGACCGCTCTCCAGACCTCTCTGTCTGTAAAATAGTGGTGTACTTAAGTCATCACTGAGGTAAAAATGCAAGTCAGACACCAGCTGGACAGGAATGGCAAGCTTGACAGTAACCCCCTGAAATTCTGAATCACGGTAAATTGAGTGGCACCCTGGGGGAGTCAGTGTGTTTTTTGGAAGCCCCCCTCCTCTGACTTTGATTAGTTTTACTGGAGATAGCTATCCTTTCTTTCCACTCCTGTCAGGAATATTCTGATGCATCTGTAGAATATATGATCAAGTTCCAAATAGTGTAAGTTGTACTTGTATATGAAATTGAAACTATTCCAACAGATAAAATTGGAAATGCTCCTTGGTAACCTAAAAACAAGGTCACTTTGTTCCTTTGCTGCAGCTGTCTTCTCTCTGCCTTGTGATTTGTCAGACCTCTTGGCAGGATGGAAGCCAGTGCTGTGTGGCTTAATTTCCCCTTCTCCTGTCACTGAGTATATAGTTCGAGGTAGGTTGATTAATTGATTAAACAGATGCTGTGCAAATACTAGCAGCTTCTTTGTACAGTGACTTGATACTGATAAATGAATATTTATTAAATCTTAGTTTCTGTGCTTTGTAGTTAGCTGTGAACTCCTGTCCTGTGGTGGTCTTTTCAGAGGTAGCAACTGGAAGGGGGGCTACTTCTACAGATTTGCAGACTTGGTGCTTTGGACCGACTGGCCCATTCTCTCATAGCTCCATGATATTGGGCTTCTGTGGGCAAAGAAGCTTGTGCCATCATCATGCTATCATCTCCTTTTAGCTTCTTGTAAACAATTTATTGGGCTCTGTTTATTTATTTTTATTTTTTTTGAGACTAGGTCTCGCTATTTTTGCCCGTGGAACCGCAGGCTCTGGTTGCCCGGGGTACCACAAACTCAAGCAATCCCCAGCCTCAGCTTCCCAGGTAGCTGGGGTGATAGGCGCACGCCACCATACCCAGCTATTTTTTGGAACTAGGTCTCACTCGAACTGTGATCCCTAGCCCCTGCCACTTCATAGGCTGAAGCTTACAGGCACGAGCCACCGTGCCCGGCCCTCAGCTCTGTTTAAACCCTGTTTTCCCACTGTGCTATGGCCCCATGACTGGATTATTGAGATTATCGCCACCTAGTGGTAAGTTGAAGTTAAAACTGGTAGTTGAATTCAGGGTTCACAGTATTCTAGGATCAGTGTGAACATCACTTCCTTGTGGGGTCTTGTGAGGTGGTTGAAGAGTGGGGAGAATGTGGTGAGGTAGAAGGGAATAAATAGAAGCTGAATCATTACACTGGTAGACTGGGGAGACTTCCAAATTATCTAGGAGGTGATGAGAGTCAGTGATAATTCAGTCAAATTTAAAGTCCAACATGTCTGCTACAGGAAACTAATTGTCTTGAGTCTTGACTCTGACCTTACTATATGTGATTTTGGTTTAGTCAGTGAGTGTTCTTAAACTCCATTTACTTCATCCACAAATAAAGAGTAATGATAATATCTACGTCTTGGGTGAGTGTGAGGATTGAGTTTAGTTGTGAGCTTTTTTGGTAAGCACAAGAGTGCTATGCGAACATTAGCAGTTCTTAGATTTGCGTTGCAGTGGGACAAATTTGGGTTACATGTAAGGAAGTATTGATACCATCGTGGCATGCTACAGGTCATATATTGAAGGTTTTATATTGCAATAATTATAGGAGTTCAGAGTTAGTATTTATAGAACCTAGGATATTAGAACTGAAGGTAGTTCAGAGCTTTAAGAAGAACCTAAGACCCAGAAATGGGGTTCCTCCCAACCTGTTCCATTTTGTAACAGCTCTGTTCCTTTTGTTCAAATCTTTAGCTAGATGTTTCGTTTCTGAAAGTGCTTTGTCTTTTTGGAACCCTCTCTCTGTCCCCCCAGGCAGGGAAGTAGGAAACTTTTATCCTGCAATCTCACTCCCCCTGCCCCCATCCCAGAATTACCAGTACTGTGGGCTTAGGTCAGCCAATTCTCTGAAGCAGCAGGATCTTGCCCATCCAAGCCAGCGTATAAATAGCAGGGATAAGAAATATTCAAAAGATTTTGTTAAGAACTGCAAATCTCCCAAATGCTTTTGTTTTGTGTGATATCATTTTCCAGATGTGTGTTTATTGCTAAGAGACAGGTTGTGAGATAGCAAGATGGATAAGGATGGCTCTAGGAAAAACCAAAGTGGGGGGTGGGGGGACTGAGTACACCAGAGAGAAGAGAGATCACGCTTAGTTGTGTATGTGGTGTGTGTTTCGAGGAGAGGGTGGAAAAAAAGTCAGGATAGCCTTCTTGAAAAAGGCAGTGTTTTAATTGTACCTTGAAAGATGGGTTGATTTGGACATGCAGGGATACCATGGTGTGCGATGTGGTGCCAGGAGGCTGGGCATGGATTTTTGGGTGGAAAGAGTGTGAACAAAGATACCTGGCATGTTTGGAGGGTAGCCAAAGTACTTAGGGATAGGTGTATTGGGAAGAAAGCTAGTACTGAGGGCCCTATAAATAAATGAAGTTAGCTTCACTCAGAGTGGGTTCTGCTCTTCTTACTGAGGAATCATAAAAGATACGGAGCATAGCCCTTGGTGAAAGAAAGCTGTTCACCAAGCACCTACTGTTTGCTTGGCACTGTGGTAAGCCCATACAGATGAGTCTTCATAGCAGCACAAATGGATTGTTAGTCCAGTATCTTCACTGTGTGGAGAAGGACTCGAGATGCCACCATTGCTTAATATTTTGATCTGGAGTTGGAATTCAGGTCTCTCAGATTCTGGAATGTGTGTGTATAATCATTACATATGCTGTGAAAATCGAATGTATGTGAAAGGTGAACATTCTGGTCCCTGCATCACGTGAAGCCTGGGGCAAGTCGGCCGGTATTAAAGACCTCATCTACAGTTGAGGTTAACTGGGGACATTTTTTGGGGGGAAGGGAAATTTAGGGACAGTGATAGCATGAAAGAATGGAACTCTTTGCATTTGTGAAGGTTTAGAGAATCTTGAGATGTCGCTGTTGCCCACTGTCTTTTCCTCTTGAGTATATTTACTCTGCACTTGACACTGTTCCTCAAATGAACTCATTTAATCCTTACAGCAACTGTATCTATTTTTCAAATGTGGAAACTGAGGCATGGGTCAACTCAATAGCTTCTCTAAGGTTGAAGAAAGAATGGGGATGCGAATTTGGGTTGTTGGCCCCTATAGTCTCTGCCTGTCCATCTTTGTTTTCATAGCAGTGCTGTGAGTTGGACTGAATAAGGTTTGTTTATAAAAAAAGCTGGATTTTAGTGAGAACTCAGGGCTGGGGACTTAGAGGGAGCCCCAATTCTGAAACCAGACGCTCTTTCTCTTTTCTCTCTTACCCACAGGGGAGCCTTTGGGGCTGTACCATTATTTGCCATACAGCTAATGTGGACCCAATGACAGTCTTGACTCCGACTCTGAGATGATTGGTAGTCTGGAGCTCCTGTTCCACTGCAAGAGCAGGGACCTCACAGGGTTTTGAGTTTGAGTAGTGAACTCCCAGTGTCAAGTCATGTTTGTTTTGATGATTTCACATGATCTTGTAAAGGAGGCAGGGTGTAGGTATCATTTGTCAAATGCAAAACTGAGGTCAAGACACTTGGCACCATGATGTGGAAGGTGCATGTGTAGGCTTTAGATTTGAATTTTGATTCTGTCACTAACTTGATCTTTTGAGTTTAGGTGAGGAGCTTTAACCTTTCCTTGCATGCTCTTCTGTGAAGTGGAAATAAAGTTAACTTGCCTGGGAGATGTCAGGGTTGGAGGAAATGCTGTATGTCAAGCACTTAGCATTGCATAGTGTTTGGTGGGGGTGGGTCCTTGGCAGTAAATGGATGGGTTGAAGTTATCATCATCACTGGCTCATGTCCATCCAGAACCAGGGACTCTTGCTGCTGTCTGGGTGTTAGGTTGCTGTGTGAATGAAGGTCCCTCAGCACCACTGCTAGGAAGAGTGGTAAGACCAGTGAGCTTGAGAGTGTATCCTGCTGTCCTTTATACTTCCTTTCTCATTAGCTCTGTGATAGGGGTAGCCTTTGTCTGAGCTCCACGCCCACTATGCAGCCTCAGGAACCAAGTATCTGGATCTCTTTTGTAAACCTAGTAAGAGCTACTCTGGTCTGATGAAAAAGGGATTTTTGGCTTCATCCTCAAGATCATACTCCCTGGAGAGCTCTGTCCCCTTTCTTCCAAACTTGAGGACTTCACAGTTGTGTTGGTGCTAGGGAATTTGGTGCCATTCTTGGCAGCTTGTGAAAGGTGGGCAGGCACCCGTGATTCTTCACTTGCCTCATGTGAGGATGACTTCACCTCAGGATCTGACTTTGTGGGTGTTTTTTTGAGACTAGGTCTCACTATTTTTGCCCATGGAACCGCAGGCTCAAGCAATCCCCAGCCTCAGCTTCCCAGGTAGCTGGGATTACAGGCACGTGCCACCACGCCCACCTATATTTTTTTGGAACTAGGTCTCGCTACGGGCCCCAGGTAGGACTCGAACCGCGATCCCTAGCCCCAGCTGGTTCACAAGCTGAAGCTTACAGGCACGAGCCACTGTGCCCGGCTAGGATTTGACTTTGGTTATCTCATCTGCTGCTATAAAATTCTCTCATCTGAGGGTTCACATTAGCTGTATTTCCTTACCCCCTAGGAATCCTGAGCCCTGATCAATAATAGTGTGACTGATGGTGTCCCATCTTTGCGCTGTCGCAGGCCATCTGGTGTTCTTGCTCCATTTTGCCACGGTAGCAGTCTTATTACTGCATGAGACTTTGGATTGGAAATTGGAGGTAGAGTCCCTTTATAGACACAGAAATAGCTGCTGTGATTGAAGCTCTCCACGTGCTTCCTGGTCCAGGTGTAACTACACACTTCTGCACCCCAGCAGGCCCTCTAAGACTCTGCTCAGACACTCGAGCACTGCTGTGGGCTTATCTCTGTAGTTCTGGGAGTTTTTTGCTATTGGCAGGTAGGTAATAAAAAAAAATCTATAAAACCTATATGTTGAGTTTCAAGAATTAGGTTTTCATAGATTATATATGAGAGGTTCTATAGCATTTTGTCTTGTTGCATCCAGTAAAGCATGATGTCTGTTACCCATCCAGTTCGTGATGCCAGTTCTTTTGCAGTCATGGGTGGGACTGGGCGGACCAAGGGGCTGGGCCAGTTATCAGTTGTAAGCTGGCAGGCTAGGCAGCAGGGGCTGGGCGGCAGGCTCTTCACACTCTCTGTGAATTCTCTTTGACTTGCTTTCTGGTATTCTCGCGGCGGTTTCCTCGTGCTCACCTTCCCCCAGTGACGCTTCCTTTTTATCCCCACCTCATTAGACCCAGGTGTGCCCGCTTGCGCATGCGTGCTGGGCTAGGTACGCGTGTTCATGGGAAGCGCAATACCACAGGTGCTGGTCATGGATTCTAATGGCGGAAATAGCCTGACCACCTCACTTGCCTTACACATAATTTGGTTTTTACTTGTGTAGGATTGTTACAGTTTCTCAACAGTGGCAGACGCTGTCTGGGCACATGGTAAGACCCAGGTACTAATACAGTCAGGGATGCAGCTGTAATCCTTGACAGATACCAAACACTCTTGAGAGTCACCTGTTGTTCTCCATTACAACTTAAGTAGGTAGGATAGTTGCAGCTGCTAATTGTGTTTCAGGAATCTTTCTAGTGCCAGTTCTACATGTAACTTTTTAATTGCAAAGAGAAGCAGTTCCCATTCATAGGAAAAGCTTACACACAGGAGCCTCAGTTTGAATCTGGTCCTGTCAGTTATTCAGTGTGTTCGAGCCAAGTACTTTAGTTGTGGAGCCTTGATTTACCTGTGTGTAAGTTGAGCCAGCCAAATACCTGTACACTTGTGTACAATTGTCAAAAGAATTTGGGCTTCTGTCTGTTAGTTCTCAGAAGAGTACCAAGTTTTATGTTGCAAGTAGATTTGGGAGAGAAACCATCCAGCACGACTTACTGTTACTTAGACTTTTATTAACTTCAGGAACACTTTTCTGTTCGAGGCTTGTGGTCAAGGTAGTGATTGAGAACGTTCATTAGCTGCTCTCTGGGCTTGCGCCTACCTCATGGGGTTGTTGTGAGAACTGGATGAATTAGTATGTGCTGAGTGCTTAGAATGGTATTTGGCGGTCATAGGTCTTGTATAATTGTCTCAAGAAGACTTGGTTAGAGATCTTGAGTCTTAGCAAGGTATCACGGATGGCAGGCACACGAATCGAGCACTTTCTAGAAACTAATGAATAGTTTTGCTACTTTAAGTCGTGACCACATTCCTTCCACTGCATTTGTCTGTGGGGTTCCTGGTACTCATCAAACTATATTGTGTAGTCCCTTTCTCCACACACAGTTCATCTCTTTGAACAAATTCATCTGTTTGTTCATTAACTCATTCAGTTCACAAATGTCCCCTTAGTTCTCCCCATGACAGGTGATCAGAGCAAGATTCCCTGTGCTTGTGGAATCTAGCATTTTTGTGGTTGGAAGGCAGGCAAGGGAATGTGGTAAGCTGGAGATCATCTTAGTGCCATGAAGAGAAATGAAAGCAGGCACCTCCACAGACCCATAGGTCCAGTTCTGTAGGCTTCTAGCATTACAAAAAGGAGGTCCCTGAAAGTCTTTAAAGGATATAAAAGAAAATCTTGTTTCTCAAACTTTAGGTTTTGCATGTGCTGGGAACTCAGGTGTTTTAAAGAGCTAGAAGACTGAGATGATTTCCCTCTGATTTTTAATTGTCTTGAATGTCAGATATCTTGGAAGTATCAAAAACTCTCCTTAGGAGTTTCAAAGCTAGGCTGCCACGCTCCTTCATGTGTATAGAAGGCACCTGCAGGGTCTGCGTGGCTGGTGAAGAGGGTCTGCTGGTGCAGAGCCGGTGGTGACGCTGAGCTGAGCGAGCAGCTGCTCGGGCCCCTCCTGTAGTCTGCTTTCTGCTTGCAAATGTCTCCTCTGTCTCACGTAAGTGTGCTGCTGTTTGATTATTTTTCAAACAAGCAGTATTAGCTGTCATAGTTTTTCAGGGGAGGGTCTTGTAACCTTAGTTATGTCAGCGCTGGCTGAGATTATCTAGGAGCTTTGTTCCGTATTTCACAAGTGGAGAAGACGGGTACTTGCTCAGAGTCACAGACAGCACATTGAGCAGCAGAACCAATCTGGATGTATTTCTAGGACTTTGTGTCTGTCACATAATAGAGGGTAGACCAGAAAACCTGGAGCAGTTTTTGCCAGTGAAGAATAGATTAAATAGTAACAGCAAAGCAGGAAGTCTGCAGGTATGGGGACCGACCCTCCCCCCCACCCCTGGAGTTTGTGGGCCATAAAACACCAAGTACTTTGTTTTTTGTTTTGTTTTGTTTTGTTTTTGAGACTAGGTCTCGCTATTTTTGCCCGTGGAACCGCAGGCTCTCGTTGCCTGGGGTACCACGGACTCAAGCAATCCCCAGCCTCAGCTTCCCAGGTAGCTGGGATGACAGGTGCGCGCCACCACGCCCAGCTATTTTTTTTGGAACTAGGTCTCGCTATGGGCCCCAGGCGGGACTCGAACCGCGATCCCTAAGCCCCGGCCGCTTCATAGGCTGAAGCTTACAAGCACAAGCCCCAAGTACTTTGAAGATTGAAGATGAGGGAATAATCATTGAGGCAGTGCTGTCAGAACTTGTGAGGTGTGCTGGAGCCAGGTTCACAGAGAGATGCTCAGCGGACCTTCTTGAAGTTAAGTCCAGGTGATGTGCGTGACATTTTTATAACAGTAGTGTGATCTTAGAATCATTTGTAGGGAGGTTAGCTCAGAGTACTAAGTAACTTGCCCAAGGGGAAGCTTCTCAGTGTGAAGCTGCCGTTCAGCTCCATATCCATCAGTGTGATTCCCATGAGACCCTGCTGCCCCCAGGTGTGAATGAACATTCTCAAAGTGTGGGAGCCATGCCTTAGGAGGATTGCCGTGAAGAGGAGGGGCAGCCGCTGGAGGTGGTCTGCATCTGCCTGCTCTAACTTCCTGAAGCCAGTGGGTCTGTAGGTGTCCGATGCTGGGTCCTGTAGTAGGCAGAGGCCACTCAAGAGACTTGTGGGGAGGGCAAGGAACAAATTATTCAGGTGGTATTTGGTGGGCTTGCTCCTAATACCAGGTTGAGTTGGTTCAGGCCAATTTATCAGTGGTGGGAGTGTCACCTTCAGCTAAAAAGACAACTTAGAGGGTTATTTAGACCAATCTCTTTGCAGAAGCTTGTGGGGGTATGTGGGGAGGAGGTAGGGGGTAGGGGAAAGTACAACAGTTTTGAGAGAATTCACTTCTTTAAAGCACACATCTTGTTTTTTAGTCACAGAGATGAGTGGCTGTGAGGATACATTTAAAGCAGTTTCTTTACTACAGAAAGAGTTCTCGTGCCTTTTAGCTGTCACCTCCAGTCCCTCCATCCCTAAGCAACCATTAGTATTCTGGACATTTCATATATGGAGTCAGACAGTGTGTGGTCTTTCGTGATTGGCTTCTTTCCCTTAGCATCACATTTTCTGTGGTCATCCATGTATCTGTTTTCCTGGTTAAATACCACTTCATTGTATACACAAACACACTACATTTTATGTAATTTGTCATTTGGTGGCCTCTTTCGGTTCTTAGGTATGATGCTCCTGTCAGCATTCATGTATTCATTTTTTGTGGCCTCTCTTCAGGTGGAGAGATTGAGTGGGGTGGTTTGCTCAGTTCCTGGGGCAGTGTCCAGTGTATTGTGGGGCCAGAGGATAGTGGGGGTGCCACCTCCCTGACCAGAACGTTAACTTAGAAACTTGGGACTTTCTGGGGTTTATAGAGGAGTTAAGATTAGTTTTGGGCTTCCTCTTTCCCAGGAAGAGTGATAAATGGCACCAGGGTGGACTTAGGGGTCAGTTTTCCAGTGATCCTTAAGTGCAGTCTTGGACCGATGACTTCTAAAAGCCTTTTTAAAAAATGGACTGAATCCCCACTAAGTGCCCATTAGTATTCGTTAGGCATTGATATTTGCGGTGTTGTGAAGACTAGCAGTGTGTAGGTGATGTACCCAGCACAGTGCCTGGCTGTCTGGCAGTACTCTCACTGAGAAAGTGTTAGATAAGGGGCCAAAGAAAATGGCCTCGGGGTGAACCCGTCATGCTCCCAGGGAGCCACTAGGTGGCAGAGAAGCAGCAAGAAGAGTTGGTGTTGAGGCATCTGGGGCTTAGCAAGGTTTCTTGAGTTTCTGCCTTTCTCATTGTCTCTGGGAAGAGAGAACAAACTCAGATGACTGGGCAGAGAGCCTACTGTTTACAGTGTCTCATCACCCTTACCTGCCTGTGCTGCTGTTTCTGAGAATCCTTCCTTCTGAGGGTTCCAGAGCAAATGCTCTTGCTTCCCATTCCTCAAATAAGTGCTGCCATTTCCCTAGAAATGAAATCACCTGCCTTTCACTTAACCTCCAGTCAAGCACTAGTTTTCATTCTCACCTGCCCTCCACCATTGAATCATGAACCAAGTCTTGTTACAGGTTCTGTATTTCAGGATCTTGTAGACCAGGTCACCTTTGTTCTATATACACATTTCATCCCTAGAAGCAGTAGCACCAAAACGGGGGCTACCAGGGTAGGGTGAAGCGCCTTGCGGGGTTGGGGGCTGGAGGCAACTGACTTACATCAGGGCTGGGGATGATTTGGGTCAGCTGGGATGTGCACAGGCAGAGAACACCTCTTGAGCACTTTTACTGGGCCCTTTAGACTCCACTGTCTCTGTGCCCCTAGAGTTTTGAGCTCCCTTGGCCAGAATGGGTCAGGGAGGGAATGAGAGTGCTCAGCTTTTCCCCAGGTCATTTGGAAGGATTCTCTTCAGTTCTAGCTCCCTTTTGCTCCCAAGGAAGGAAGTTGGATACTTCATAGAAATGAGGCTCTTTGCTTTGCAGAGGCCCATGAACAGAGGATGGGCAAAGCAGGGAGAAAGAGTGAGACTGGAGGCAGCCTGGGGCTGGCAGTAGCCTCAAAAGGTCATGTGGCTCATATCCTTGCCTGTGGGCAGATGAGTGTTTGAACTGGGGGAAGTGAATCTTAGAGAACCTGGAGCAGACCTGGGCCTAAGCAGACCCTGGCCATGCCCCGCAGGCCCCGCCCTTCGGTTTGCTGGTAGCCAGTTGGCTCTGGTCTCGTGTCTCTGTCATAAACAGGTGTTGATTACAAGTGAGAAACTTCAAATCGAGCTTCTCTAAGACGTCAAGGTTAAACTGGTGTCTCTGGGTCCTGAGTCCAGTGCTCCTCTGCGTGGACTCTTCCATTCAGCGGGTTCTATGTTTGGGGGCCAGAGCTGTTGCCCCCTTAACTCAGAAAAGGAACTAAGGCTCATTCTTCATACCTCGCATGTCCATTTTCCCAGCACATGGCCATACTCCCTTGGGACAGACCGTCACCGTCACTTGGTCAGATTGAGGTAGAAGAGTTGGGGAAGACTTGTCTGGCAACTGCTGTTTTGGCTTCCAGAATGAAGAGCCCACTCCCTCTCGGGATTGAGAGGTTGGGCATTAGGAACAAAGGTGTCTAAGAAAGGAGGGGGTGATTGAGCGCAGCCGCAGGAGTTGTAGGCTTTGAACTGCGACATGTCAGCCTCAGACACATCTGTGTCTTCAGGTCACTATAGCTTTGGTCAAATCTGTCTCAGCTTCTTCATCCCTCAAGTGGAGCAGCTCTATGTCGCTGGACTGGTGGGAGTTAGAGATAGTCCCGGCAAGTGCGCTGCATCCCTGTTGCTTGTGGTCTCCTGCATGTGGCCGTGGCTTGGGCCCTTGATCATCCCCTTCTGCTCTGGGAGCTGAGAACAGGCCTGGTTCTTGGGAATCTCACCCCAGGGACTATAGAGTCTGATGCGTTTGTACTTTCCCAGGAGAAGGGGGAGGATGTCTTTAAACTTCTTGCTGGCTGCTGGGCCCTGGGACAAAGGGGAGACAAGCCCCAGGGCTGAGACAATCATGTCTTTATTATCTCAGATGTCTCAGGCCTGTCCCCCGCCTGGAGATATATGGCCGAGAAGGCTAGCTCCATGGCCTCGGCGCGAGTCCAGGTCCCAGGAATGTCTGGCTGTTTTATAGCAAACAGGATCACGCACAACAGCCCAGCATCCAGGCACCTCCGCCCTGCAGCCCCATTCTCTCCGCCAGCTTGTAAAACAGTGAGACCTACAGCAGTGCGACGCAGGCCCATTCCTCTTGGGGTCTCAGCAGCCTGGCACAGGGTGGTAATCCTGGGCATTGGTGAACCCATCCGAGACTCTGGGTATAGGGCCAGCGGTGCAGGTCTGGTCATACCCAAGGACCATCTTTTTTTTTTTTTTCCAAGGACCACCTTTCACACTAGACTCTGTCTGGCTTGGCTCTCACTTGTGAGCTGTGAGCTGCCCAGCATCTAGCCTGCTCCTCTCTCTCTGACCCCTGGGGAGTAGCTGAGCGAGCCCCACCGAGGAGGCTTGTTTACAGATGCACTTGGCACAGGAAGGGAGGCCAGCAGTGAAGAGTCCTTGAGTTCCAGCTTCCAGCTGCTCCCAGGTGCTGGGGAGCCTTCCACTCTGGCCCCGAAGAAACGAGTCCACACTGTTGTCTTTGGCCAAGGCTTCAGGAACTCGGAGATGCAGAGACCAGGAGACCGCGGGCAGATGACTGTCCAGGCCGTCATTTGTAACAGAGCCGCGGGGGCTGACCCTCTAGGGAGGCCTTGCGCGGGGGCTGGTGGTGGCAGGGGTAGGCCAGGCCACGGCTCGCCGGGTCTTGCAGTGCAGGGTGGTCATGTGTGGAGATGGTGGAACCCGCCGCCCTGACTCCTTTGTCCTGGAGAAGACTGAGACTGTGCAACTGTCGTGTTCAGAGCTTTAGTGAACAGAGCTATGCCCCTCCTGGACTACTTTCATCAGGCCTGTGGCCAGTCTTGGGCCTACCTACGCCCAGCAGATGGCCAAACTGCATTTGTCTCAGAGGTGCATGCCTCGGTTCTTGTGGCATTTATTTATCCCCTGCCTCTTGACACTCCCGCTCCCCCGTAAAGCAGAATGTTCAGGTCCCACCCTGAAGGAGCCTTGGCTGGTGTAGGCGGCTGACAAAGAACAAGCAGTCAGGTGGCACCATGCGGCATGTACCTCGTCCCTCAGGGGAAGTGTGGGTTTGCACAATGAACTCCTGCCCGCTCTTCTGTCGTGCATCTCTGCCCAGCTGACGCCTGGGTGCCCACTCCGAAAGGTCGACTCAGAGACTCTCGGGGTCTGGTGAGGGGGTGAACGCAGGAACGTTCTCCACTGTTAACAGCGGTAGTAGCAGTTGATGTCACCTGCTTTGTCTTCACATCAGCTCGATTTATAGGACTGAGGAGCCAGGTTCAGCGACTTCCTCAAGGTAGGCCGCTAGGAAGAGAGAACTGGGGCGGCTGACCTGAGGGCTTTTACCACTAGCGTCCCCTCATGGGACGTGGGGGTGGGGCACACTGCTTGACTGGCCAGTGGGCAAATGGCGCATGTAATTTGAAAGGCTTACTTTACTCACGGCATTTATTTTGAAATGTCAGAACAGGCAAAGCACGGGGCATGTGTCTCCAAGGCAGGGGGCGTAGGTTAAAAGTTGAGACTCTCTTTTTTGTTCATGAACCGACACCCCTGCTTGATGAAGTGGAGAGAGTTCTGGGAGCTCTGACCTTTGAGGGCAAGTCGGAGGGAGTAACCTACCTTTCCCCTCACCATTCTGGGGAAGTCTTGGTTGCCAGCTGAGACACCAGGAGTCAGGTGCCTTGTTGAGCCTACCCCCGGATGCTGATAGAAGGGGGCTGGAGCCTGTACATGTGGGGTGTTGTGTGGTGGTGGTAACTGGCCAGGAGGGATGGGGGAAATCCAGGGCTGCTTCAGAAGGGAAGGGACTAGGCAGGAAATTGTTTGTTGGACACCTACCTGCATATTGATAGATGCATATTGCTTCACACACACTCCCTCCCCCCGCCTCTGAGGCTGCATAGAGGGGGAAGCTGACTCAGGTCACCGGTGAGAAGAAGGAGGCCTTGAAGAGCTCTGCTTGCAGAGCTGTGTGGCTTCAGCACTCAGGTTTTTTTTCCACCACGCCATGCCTGTTCCTTTGAAGAGCTCGTCTGAAGTCCCTCTTCTCACCCCTTTTGACTGAATGATTGTGCTACCCTCTCAGTCACCCTCTCTCTGGACTGAAGCTGCAGGAGTTTGTCACAGCAGCCCAGCGTCCGTTTGGTCACTTCTGGATGGACTCCCAACTCTGAGGAAGCAGAGGGGCAGCAGCTCGCCTGTCCCTGTCCTGGCTGCGATAGCCATCAGCCCTGTGAAGCTTCCCAGGTGGCTCCAGCTGCTGTCCAAGAAGGGGTTGAGGAGGAGGCCCAGGCTGCAGGAGGTGCTGGAAGGAGGGAAGAGGAGGAATGGGAAAGCTCCCAGGAGAGCAGAGATCCAGCAGTTTCTCGCAGCAAGCAACGCCGAGCCCAGGCGCCTGCAGTGCCATCTCCACACCCCAAGCACTCTTAGAGCCGGAGCTGGTGCACTGGCTGAGGGTGACAGTCAGTGTGTCTCACTACCCTCCCAGGCCTCGAAGCACTTTCCTGCCCGGCGAGTCACTTAGTCCCTCCAGCAGCCACAACATTGGGGCCAGGCTGGGCAGGTGGTGAGCGGAGGCTCTGGGCTTAGTCTAGGGTGCAGTCCTGGTTCTTGCCTCTGCCGTTCTCTTCATCTCTCTTGCAGGTGAGATTCAGAGGCGACTGACTTGCTTCAGGCCCCACAGGCTGCCAGCAGTGGGGCAAGAATGGGAGCCCAAGGCGCCTGGCCTCTTGAAAGGGGAGGGGTGTGGCAAGTGGGGGGGGGGGGCAGGGGGGTCGTGGAGTAGTGGCTCCGGAGACTCCTGCTTCCGTGCTGGTGAGAGGCCTGTGTAGCATTCTGCTGCGTCTGTGTACTTACGGCCTGTTTGCTTTTCTCCAGTTTCCTATAAAAGATCATTTTGAGAACTACTTCCCTCTTGGGCTGAGCTGCAGCGTGGAAGGGCTCATTACTCATCTGAGCCTTGGGCTGGGCTCGGTGCTGTAGAGCCAGGTGTGGGGCAAGACCATGGGGGTGGGGACTGGATTGGCGGCCCCTTCCTACTGTGGTCAGGAGCTGACAGCCTCTGGCAGCCCTGGAACTCGACTGGACGTCCTCCTGAAGTCGCCGCTGCGCCAGCGGGCGCAGGGGCCAGAGGACAGGGCACTACTCGGCGGTGCATGGCTTTGTCACCCTCGCATCACAATGGCCTCAGCCTTCCCTGCTGCCCTTGAGAGCTGCCCGCCTGACAGTGGAGCTTTGTTTCCTCACTGGGGCCGCCTCTCCTCTCTCCCAGAGCTCCTCCAGGCCACGGCAGGGGTGGTTGCCCATAGAGGTAGAGGCTGGTCTTGCTCCGGGCTCACATGTCTGTTCCCATGCCAGACCTCGAGTCCCTTGAGCAAAGGGTCCAGTGGCCTCTGGCTCCTGTGTCCGGCGTGACCCTGGAATGCGTGGGTTGTGCCATAACCCCTGCTGGCCTGGCCAGGGGGGCACAGGGATGGGCTGACCCTTCCCCCTCACAGGTGGTATTTGTGGGGTGGGTGCTGAATCGGGGTGTACGGCTCCTTGTGTCCAGCTTCCTCTTCCCAGCCAGCCCAGGGCTTGGGAACAGTGGCAGCCTTTCTGGGGCAGCCAGGGCGCCTGGCCAGAGTATGCTCTGTTGGGCACTGTCAGCTCTTGAGCGAGCCCTGGTCTTCCTCTTAACCTGGAGAAGGCCCCGGGTTATTGGTGTTGTTCTTGGCGGACCACCGGGCCCCTCAGCAAACAGGGAGGCGAGTGTGCACCCGGCCTGGGCCTGTTTGTGTTGGCCTCGCCAGGCGGGGGATTAGCTCAGCTGGGCTGCTAATTGCCTCCGAAGTGCCGGCTGGGATGCTGACAAGGGCTGGGCCTCTAGGCCCCTCCTCCCCAGCAGGCACGATGCCAGGCTTGGGGGCCTGGCCCACAAGGGCCCCTTCTCTCCTCTGTCAGTGCCTGCTTGGCCTAGACCCGAGAGATGCGGGCAGGGGGTCACCAGGGCTGGCAGCTCAGGAAGGAACCGGGGAAGATGAGCATGAAGTCATCACCTGGGCCACGCCAGGCCACACTACACCCCCCACCCCCACATGCCACCCCTTTTCTCGATCAGATGCCTTCCGAAGCTCAGCACTCTCTCTCTGTGCTAGGAAACGGGGCCCTTCTGCCCACAGGCCTCGTACCTCCGCCTCCGGTCCCTGGGTGCTGGGTGGCTTCCTCTCTTCCGGCAACTTTCTCTGTTCCTGTATCTGGTCTCCCAGCCTCTGCCTTCTCTTCACTGTTTCTCAGTTCTTAGCCCTGCTCAGCTGCCCAGTCTCCTGTCCTTCCCTGTCCGTGTTTCCTTGTGTTCTCCAGCCTGTCCTTGGCCCAAGGTCCACCCTGCAGACTTCCCTTCACGAAGGGGCTGAGGGAGGCCCACCTTCACACCCAGTTTCACACCGTCCCAGAGGTCGTTAGGCCTGAGCGCCCAGGGCAGCTGCCAAGGGTGGAGTCTCTGAACAAGGCCTCTCTGCGTGCTGACCAGCGCAGGAATTCCGAGAACCTTCCGCGTGTGCTTCTTATAGCTGGCACCCCACCACCTCCCTGCGTCCCCTTGGGTCCTGCTCCCTGTCCCAGCCCTGCTACGTGCCCACCTGGTCTCCTGGTTCGTCTTCCCTGCCCGGTGCCCGGCCTCATGGCCTCAGCCTGCATACTGCCTGGGGATCCTGACCCTGGGCTTCTCTGTCTCCTGTCTGGTGACCTCTGCCTGCCACAGAGCTTGGGTCCTTGTGTCCTAGCTGGCAGCTAGCTCTGCCACCAGTGCCCTGCTTCCTGTACCGGCACCCACTTCACCAGACCTTCTGCCATCACTGTACTCGTCTCTACATCAACTCAAGGAAGTTCTGGGCAACCCATTCAGGGCGGGTTCTGAATGGCTGATCATGGCTGGGGGGGATGTAGATACAGCCTCCGTGTGCCAGGTCTGTTTCAGTCAGCATGCAGGTGCATCCTCTCCTGTGGCCGTCAGGAGTTACTCTGGAGAAGAGGGCAGGGGGGCCCCCTTATCCACAACTGATTGCTCTTTAGCTGCTTTTCCCAGGTCCTCCAAGCCTCTTTTTCCCTCTTCTATAAAAAACAACACTGCCACAATTGCAAGATAAAGAAATAATCATTTTATCGTGCATCAGACTATTTCGTGGGGTGTCCCAAAGGCAAGAAGCCGAGTAGAAAACTGCAGGACGAGGTGGAGCCAGACAGGGCAGCAGCAGCCGGAGCTGGGGCTTCTCCAGCCGGGCCCTCCGAGCCCGTCTGCTGTGGCACAAGACTAGCTCCGAGGACCAGACAAGATCTGGGTCCTCTGGCCAGTTCCCCAGGCGGGTGGGTCGTGTCAGGCCTGCACACGTTCTCTTATTTGGACTGGCCTGGGGCAGGATGTCCGAGGACACGCCATTTCCTTGGCTGTGGATCCCTCTGGCCTTTGGGCTGCTGGTGGTGGTGCTGGGAGGAGGAGGGCAGGGGTCCCTAGAGTCCAGTCTGCTTCACCGAGGCTGTGCCCTTCAGAACTCCCTGGAGGATCAGCACTGTGGAGCCCCCACCTCTGGTAAGCAGAGATGTGAAACTTAAAGGGCGCAGACCCTCCCACTTCTTCCTAGGGTGGTGCTGCTCACCCCAGGACCCATCCTGGGTCCCGAGTCCCTGGCTTTGGGGACAGTGGTTCGGCCCTGGTGGAGGCAGAGGGATTTCTCACGGCTTCCTCTGTTTGACTCTGACCTGCCTGCGAGAGACGTTTCCTGCCTTTAGTAGCCGGCTAACAGCCTACCGGGGGACCCGGGACCCGGCTGGGCTACTGTGGGGACACTTGGCCCACTCAGCTTGCCTCCACTGTAGATACGGCCTGCCCCAAGGTTAGCCCCCATTCCAGTAAGGCTCCGGCATCCCACTTGGTTTTGGCCCCTTTCTCGAACGGACTTTCAGCGAAGAGCGTGGTGAGGGGCTGTGGCAGACCCTCTTTTTGTGAGGGAGCCAACACCAGGGGGTGCAAACTCCAGGCCCTGGAGAAGGGCTGCTGTGGACCGGAACCTCTGCTGAGAATCCAGAAGTTTGAATTTGGACCCTGACCCTGAGCCCCCTGGAGCCAGGGGCCTGCGACCTCCAACCTAGAGCCCAAAACAGGTCAGGGATCTTGAGACCAGCAAGGGTGATAGCCTCGTGCATGGCCTGCGACACAGCACCTGCGGGCACTTAGGCTGAGTGAGTGACTGCTGATCAGGAGTGGGCTGCGTCCCGGCCCTCGCCCGTGTGTGGGCACTTCCGTCGTGTCATGGAGCAGTGATGAGGAGGTGAGTCAGGTGAGGGTGTCGCAGCGAGCCCCAGCTGGGGAGTCCGATCCAGGACGGCAGCTAGTCCTCCGGCCTGGAAGGGACGAAGGCGTGTGGGTGTCCCTCTGAGGGGGAGGCCGGAGGACTGGGCTTGGGGTGGCTCTGGGGCCCCTTGCCTTCATCTCTCCTGCTCTTCCTTCCTGGAAGGGCCCAGTGACTGAACTTCCAGCTGCTAATGGAGAGCCGCAGTAAATCCTTGACCCGCGACCTGTGTCTTCCCATTCCCTTTCCGGGGGCCTCGGGAGACCAGGTTGCCAGGTTGCCAGGGGCCTGCGTGTGTTCTGTCACGGTGGCGCCATTTCCCCCACTCCTGGCCTACGTCTAGCTGGCAGAGTCGGCAGGCAGGCGGCTCTCATCCTCCTCGTCACCCACCTCGAGTCTGCAAACAGAGACGGACGCGGATACAACCGAGAGGTCAGCAGCAGCCGCACATGGACAGGCACCGGCAAGGTCCTTGTGGTCAGCGGCCACCACCAAGGCTCAGGCTCGGGGCAGGCCCCGGCAGGTGCCCTGGGGGCCGCCGGCCTGGCTTCGGCAATAAATAATAACATGAGGACCCAAAAACCAAACCAAAACCAAAAATACAACCAGTATCTTTTGGGGTGGTGAGGGGGACTTTAAATTACCGGCCTCCCCCAGCCGCGGGGGGCGGGGCGGCGCCGGTCACCGGCAGGTGTGCAGCTCCACCAGCCGCTGGCACTGCCGGCACTTGACGAAGCAGCACCAGTGGAACTTGCAGCTGCAGCGCTCGGCCAGCTCCACCTGCGCCGTGTGGAAGCCGCGGCCGCAGCACAGCAGCTCGCAGCCGTCGATGGCCTTGGACGTCTTGTTGCACGTGCGGCCCCTCGTGCCCAGCACGCCGCTGCGCGTGTCCTGCTCGCAGAAGTCCGGGCTGGGCTCCAAGTACACCAGGTCCTCGTCCGTGTGCGGCTTGAACTGCGCGTTGCGCGGCACCAGCGCGCGGGAGGAGCCCACGCGGCGCGGCTCCACCTCCGTGGCGCCGTCGAACTTCTCCTTGAGCGCGTGGCCCACCTGGCGGAAGGGCGGCACGGCGCGCCAGCACGTCTTCACCTCGCACGAGCCCGACACCCCGTGGCACTTGCACTCCACCCGCATGTGCGTCAGGATAGCCTGCAGGGACCGGGAGGGCACAGGGGCCACCAGGAGCGGTCAGGGGAGGGGGCGGCGGCGGCGGCGGCACCGGAGCCTTGGGGATGGCAGCTGGCGTCAGAGGGAAGCCCGCCGGCTCTGCGGCGGCTGAGGGGTCACATCCTGGCTCTGCCGCTTCGGGGTGTGCGTGGGGGACACACCGCGTACTTACGTACAGTGTGGGGGTGCTGCACCGGCCTCCCCGGACTCACCCATCTGCAACCCCGGCCTGCGGCCTGCACCCCGCTGACCTACAGGCCCTGGGCAAATGCTTTCCGAGTGCCAGGTGGTTGGGGAGAGACTTCTGGGGCTTTGCTGCGCCCACCCCTGCCCTGGTGCTGAGGTGGGGGGCACCCTACCTTCCTGCCAGCCTCGTTGTTGTGGAGGTTCATAAGAGCCCGGCTCGAGGAGGCGCCCTTGCTTCTCTCCCGCACGTCCACGAACGACTGGGAGAAGGCCACGCCGTAGGCGATGTTGTCCGAGCACCCCGACCACTGGAAGCCTGGCGCCGTGGGCAGAGGGGGCCCCAGTGAGTGCGAGCGGGCGCCAGGCCCCGCCTCCCGCACCCTGCCCCGCGCCTGCGCTCACCCTGCGGGCTGACCCCGTGCACAGTCCGGTCACAGCCGCACTTCTCCAGCTCCCCGCTGCTGCACGCCCGCGTCACCGCGAAGGCCACACCTGCCGAAGAGATGGCGTACACGAAGGCCGCCTCCCGAGTCCCTGTGGGCGGCAGAGGGAGGGTGCGGCTGGGTCCCGGGGCTCCTCCCACACCCTCCTTTTTGAGGGGAAGGGCCTGTGGGGCCCCCAGCGCCAGGGGGCCCGTCGACTTCCGGGGCAGGGCCTCATCCTGCGGCCCTTAGGGTGCTGCGGCCACGCTTGCCAGTGCCGGCCACTGAGCACCTCCGCCACTGAGCACCTTGCACTGTCACCAGCCCCGGTTTACCGTGGCGGTCACACAGCACGTGGCTGTGCCGGCGGACACACCCTGGCTACCGCGGGGTGCTTGTCGCTGCAACCTCTTCCCGGGGTCGGTGCCGTTTTACAGAAACAAGGCGGGCTTGGAGAGGGGAACCGGTGGACGCTGGGAGCTGGGCCACCCACCAGCCTCCCGTGAAGCCAGTGCTCGCTTGCGCCCAGCCCTGGCTGCCCCCGGCCCTGGCTGGCCCCCTTGCCCTCTGACCCTGCTCCTGCCCTTCCGGCTGAGGCTGGTCTGCTCAGAACCACTTGCTGCCTTCTACCCTTAAGAGGGACTCCTAGAAACTGCCCCGACTTTTGCTGCACCCGCTGCTGGTTGGGGGCGCCCTTTACCCAGCCACCCGCTACCACCAGGAGCTGTGTCCATTTCACAGGTGGCGAGATGCCGCTTGGGGGAGGAGGGCCAGCCAAGAAGTGATGGAGGCAGGACTTGGGCGCAGACCTGGCAGCCGTGCCCGCCGGCTCTTCCCCTCTGCGCCCAGACTTCAGCGTTTCTATTTTGGGGCCTGCCCTCTCCCCTGCCTGAATGGGTGTTTTTATCCTCCTAGGAACTGTGCCTCGGGGGTGTAGCTGCTGCGGAGCCTCTTTCTCGGGGTGTGGGTGGAAGGAGGGAGTGTGAGTGTGTGTATGTGGTGTGTGTATGGCGGGTTGGGGGTGTGACCGGCCGGGCCCTGCTCCTCCGCTGGCCCCTGTGAGGGCCTCTGTGTGTCCGTGACTGTCCCTCTGTCTCCCGCCAGCATGTCTGTGTCCACAGCAGGAGTGGGGGCAGCTTCGGGCCCCGTGGTTGGCAATTACCTCTGCGACACCCAGGCCTGTGCTCCCGGTCGCCCTGGGGAGCAGTGGCCGTGGTCAGACAGAAACAATCCCCTCCTCTGTGCCCATGTCTGTGGACGGGCGGCCCGGCTGGGCGCTGGGGTGGGGGCCATGCAGCCTCCGGCTTGGGACGCCCTGTTCTGGGTTCGGCCCGGGAGCCAGGGATGCTGCCCGCTCTCCACCCTGGCCTGGCCATCTCAGGCCGGCATCAGGGGGGCTTGGCTGTTGCCAAGGGGCCTCGACAGCCTGAGATGGAATCTTCTCCAAGTTAATCGAGGTTAATAGCAGGATCACGTTGGTTGGTTTTGTGCTGTGGCCGCCCAAAGAGAGACGACTTTAGTTTCTGGTATTTCTGGTATTTCCAGGCCTGAACCAGCACAAATCTCTGCCCCAAAGACCAAGGGGGAAGGGAAAGTCGGAGACAGGGTGGAGGGGACTGGTGGGTGGCCCCGGATCCTGGCCCGGTGTGCTCTTTTCTCCTCTGCGGTAGCCCCTTGCTCGCCTCCTGCTCTGGGCTTATCCTGTCCCTCTAATAGCCCCTGGGCTGCTGGGCTCCCTGTGAGGTTCCTGACCCAATAACCATCTGGTACTCCAGGTACCCCCTGCCCTGGCCTTGAGAAAAGATGCCATGGTTTTCACAGCTTGGGAGAAGAGAAAGCGTGCAGAAAGCAACCCAGGGAGGAAGAGATTTGGGGAGGAAGATTCTAGAACGAGCTAAAGCCTACAGAGAACTGATGCCGTAAGGCCCTTTTCTTCTGTGGCTTTTCTCTTGGGAGATGTGAGTAGTTGGCCTGTGCCTGGCACAGGAGGCCCCAGAAGGCCTGGAGGATGTGGCCAGGCCACCTTGTGCCTAAAGCCAATGGCAGTGACCACGCCAGCCTTTTCGGTCGGCTTGCCCTGGGCCCCAGCCCTGTGTTCCAGGGTTGCAGGCCCCACGCCCTGCCCCTGCTCCTTCCCTGGGCTGGAAGCCTGAATCATGGGGGGGGGGG